>PVJA010034171.1:9900-22862 GCA_004027025.1 Myocastor coypus | reverse complement strand
TTTTTTTTTTTTTTTTTTTTTTTTTTTTTTTTTTTTTTTTTTTTTTTTTTTTTTTTTTTTTTTTTTTTTTTTTTTTTTTTTTTTTTTTTTTTTTTTTTTTTTTTTTTTTTTTTTTTTTTTTTTTTGTCTTTTTGAGACAGGGTCTCGCTATGCAGTTCAGACTGGCCTTGAGCTCACTTTTGTAGCCCAGGCTGGTCTCAAACTCACACCAATCCTCCTGCCTCAGCCTCCCAAGTGCTGGGATTACAGGCATGTGCCACCACACCCAGCTCCAAGATTAAACACTTTGAATGTGATCTAAACAGTATAATTTTGGACTTTTGTTTTTGTTCTTTGGTTTTGTGACAGAGTCTCATTAGTAACTGAGGCTGGCCTCAAACTCATGACCCTTCTGTCTTGGCCTCCTGAGTTATTGGGGCTATAGGCGAGTACCACTATGCCCACCTGAGAATATAGTTTTGAAAATTATTCTTCTCCTACTATTAAGTCTGCAGTTCTTTTTTTTTTTTTTTTTTTCTTTCATTTTCTGTTCCACTGTCTATGTTACCCAGAAGCCCTTGGATAAGAGCAGTTACAACAGACATTCTCATTCATAAGAGGGCTTCCAATGCCTTGTGATAAAGTATAATATTTAATTAAGTTTTTTAATGAATGGCTTTCTTCAAATTAAAGATATTTTCTTTTAGTTCTTAGGAATTAAATTTTATTGAAAGTTTTTCATTAACTTATAAAGTTATCTTTTAACCTCTTTATTTCAATATAATGAACATATTCCTTAATGTCAACTGTGTTTGTGTTACTGAATTAATTCTAAGTGATTAGATTTATTTAATTTGAAAAATATGTACCTAACTAATTAATACATCAGGCAATTTTTCTAGCCAGCTCGCATTTAATTGGGAGCTAGCAATAACTCTTACCTCATGCGGCTTATATTCTAATAGATATTTATGGCTCATATCTCTTTTATCATATTGCTGAATTTAAATTCTATATTTCAGTTAGTGGATATTTCTTTAATTAGTGTTTTTATATTTATATTTATAGTAAGAGTAAGGGTTTTTTTGTGCTATTTTTGCTTGTTTTCCTTTCAAGCTTAGGCTAATCTTAAATATATTGCAAGTGCTTTGTTATTTTCTGTACTATAGGAATGTATAAATATATTAAAAATAACAAATAATTTTCTTTTTCTTAGTGGTTTTCTATAATTTGCTAATAAAGTCACTGGCCTGGGAGTTTTTCTTAGCCTTTTCATTTATTATTTAATTATTTATTTAAATTTATAGTTTGGTAATACTTCATTTATCTTTTTCCCCCCCTTTGGTGGTACTGGGGATAGAACTCAGGACCGTGTGCTTACCAGGCAGGTGCTTATGCCACTGAGCTTTCTTCCTGATCCAGTAGTACTTTATGTAGTATAGTTAATGTCCTTAAATAGATAATTGCCCAATGAGCAGTATCAAGGAAATTAGTATAGCTTGAATATTGTGGCCATTAATCATGATATGCCAACTTGAGTAAGAACTGCCTAGCAACTTGGTAAAGTTTTGAATGTATCTGTAGATTATTGATGTGTAGGTCAGCAAACTGAGGAAGAAAGACACACCCTCACTGTGGGTGGCATCAGCCAACAGGCTCATAGTCTGGATGGAATAAAAAGGGAAAGAAGAAAATGTCCCTGTTTTGAAGAGCTTCAGTCTCATTAACAGGTTCATTGTTTGCTGTTGTCTCTTTGGATATTGGTCTCCAGGTTTTCAGTTTCTTCAGCTTTCCAACATAGAGCCATACCAGTGACCCTCCACTGAGCTTATCGACCTTCAACCTTAGACTGGTCCTACCTCTGTGAAGCTTCTTGTTCTGCAGCTTCCATCTTGTTAGCTGAGCAGATGTTACCTCTGAGCCTGCAGATAACCACTGTAGATTATCCTGCTTCTGATTCCAAAAGCCTACCTGATAAATTCCCTTACATAATTATGTCTGTATGTTCTCTTGATTCTGCTCCTGTAGCAGAATCATTAAATGTTTATGGATCATTAAAAACAACCTCAAAAAAAAAAAACCTCAAAAACAGTAAAATTTTAAGAGGGGTAATTATCAAAATCAGTTCATATTGCTTGATCATTCACCTTTCCCCACCCCAAGCAGCCCACTCTTGATTCCGGGGACTAAAAATGAGCTGCTTCTGAGTTCTGGTGGGTGGTGTATGGGTGACCTCAGTAACAGTGAAGCTGATTCCAGCAGAAATGCAGTATCCCCACACACAGCCTGTAGAGAACCCTCACTAATAGAGATATGAAGTATCCATCAAAGACCCATAAATTAAAGGTTTGGTCTCTGCATGGAGCTGCTGGGAGACAGTGGGACCTATGAGAGGTGAAACCTACTGCAAGGAAATGAAGTCACTGGAGGTACACCCTTGAAGGATATTGGAGCCCCTGCCCACCCTTCTTCTTCCTCCTTCTTTTACTTCCCAGAAGCCAATAGGAGAGCAGCTCACTCTGTCACATGCTCTTAACTATGATGTTCTGCCTCACCTCAGGCACAAATGTAACAGAACCCACTGACCATGAACTGAAACCTCTGGAACTGCAAGCCATAATAAACTTTTCCTCTTTTTAAATTGGCTGTATCAAGCATTTTGCTACAGTAACAGAAATATATCAAAAATTATTAGATTTTGGGGCCCGGCAGCATGGCTCAGTGGTCTAAAGTGCCTGCTTAGGAAAGCATAGGGGGCTGCAGGGACTGCAGTTCAATCCCCAGCACCACATGCTGCACCAGCCCTGCCCTCAGGGCAGGCTCAGCCGGCCATAAAAATAAATAAATAAACAAGTAAAAGTTCTGAAACAAGAAAAAAAAAAAGACCAGCCTGGACTGCAAAATGGCAAAAAATAAGCAAAATTTAAAAAACTAAAATTAAAAGGGATGGGGATATAGGTAAGTGGAAAGTACTCCTGGGTTTGACCCTCAGTATAGGGGAAAAAGAAAAGTACTAAGAAAGTTAATTCATGTGAACTCTGCTAATGGTAGAAGTAAATGTCTTAATTAGATAATCCACTTGTTTTTTTGTACTTTATGCCATCTTTAATAGTCTGTTGTTACAATTTTAACATGTTAAATATAATAAACAAATTATACATTTGTATAATCCATACGTTACAACATTAAGCCCTAATAAGACAAACTTACCATTGCAAACTTTTAAAATTCCCTATAATCTTACAGCAAGACCTTAAGTACATAAAAATATGAACAAAAAGACTTCATCTTACAGGGATTATAAACATTAACTTATAAAGAAGAAATGAGGCTGGGGATATGAGTCAGTGGCTCAGTGCCTGCCTGGCAAGTGCAAGGTCCAGAGTTCAATTCCTGGAGAGAAGGAGGGAGGGAGGGAGAGAGAGAGAAACAGAAACAGAGAGACAGAGACAGAGGAGGAAAAGGAGGAAGAGGAGGAGGAGGAGAAGGACGTAAGCAAGACATAAGCCTTATTTAGTTAAAAGATAGCTCAAGGGGGCCCAGCGGGATGGCTCAGTGGTCTAAAGCACCTGCTTGGGAAAGCTTGAGAGGCTTCAGGGACCGCGGTTCGATCCCCAGCATCACATGCTGCGCCAGCCCTGCCCTCAGGGCGGGCTGAACCGGCCATAAAAATAAGTGAATAAACAAAGGTTCTGAAACAAGAAAAAAAATAAATAAATAAAAAATTTTAAAACTAAAAGATAGCTCAAGTAGAATAAGCACTTGCCTGGCAAGCACAAAGACCTGCGTTTAATCCCTGGTTCAAAAAAAAAAGTAATATAGTAGAAATAAAACCTGAAGGGTATAACAGATATAGTAAAACAGAAAGAAATGGAACTTAAGGATTAAACAACAAAGATAAAAGAAAGGATACAATATAGGAAAAAAAACGCAGGAGGAGAAACATGCAAGTGTATATAGGGTGGCTGAGGTGATTGTACTAAAATTTTTAACCAGTTTTTTTGAAAATAGCAGTTAAGGGACCCAGCGGGATGGCTCAGTGGTCTAAAGCACCTGCTTGGGAAAGTTTGGGGGGCTTCAGGGACCGCGGTTCAATCCCTGGCACCACATGCTGCGCCAGTCCTGCCCTCGGCGGGCTGAGCCAGCCATAAAAATGAGTGAATAAACAATTAAAGGTTCTGAAACAAGAAAAAAATAAATAAAATTAAAAATTATTTTTAAAAAGTTAAAAAAAAAAGAAAATAGCAGTTAATGTGTAGAAATTTCACCTTGACTAACTCTGTATGCTTATATCTATGATCTAAGCAACTATATTGAGGACAGCAATGTGTAATGCAAAAATCATGCTTGAATACCTGTCATCTTGGTTTTCTAAATGTGTACTATTTCTCGTGTCATACCAATTATTACTATACTCTCTTTAATTCTTTTTTTTTTTTTTTTTTTTTGGTGGAACCAGGGATTGAACTCAGGCCCTTGCGCTTGCCAGGCAGGTGCTTATTCTACTGAGCTATCTCCCCAGCACCTAAATAATTTTTTTTAAAAGGGGCTTTATTTTATTTTATTTATTTATTTATTTACTTATTTATTTATTTATTTATTTTGAGACAGGGTCTCGCTATGCAGTTCCGGCTGGCCTTGAGCTCACTTTGGTAGCCCAGGCTGGTCTCGAACTCACACCGATCCTCCTGCCTCAGCCTCCTGAGTGCTGGGATTATAGGCGTGCACCACCACGCCCGGTCCTAAATAAATTTTAAAAGATAATGTAATTAACATGATTTCAAAAGCTTTTCTTTTTTTTTTTAAGAGCAGAATATATTTATTGGAGGAAAGAAAGCTTCTGTCTGAGAGAGGTACGGAAGGGGACCCAAGTGGGTTACCCTACAAAAGCTTTTCTAATAGAGCAGAAAAAATAAGAGATTGTAAGCCCCTCCTAGTTTATGGATCATTAAAAACAACTTCAAAAACAGTAAAATTTTAAAAGGGCAATTATCAAAATCAGTTCATATTCCTCGACCATTCACCTTTCCCCACCCCAAGCAGCCCACTCTTGATTCCTGTGAGGGGGGTACTGAAAATGAGCTGCTTCTGAGTTCTGGTGGGTGGTGTATGGGTGACCTCAGTAACAGTGAAGCTGATTCCAGCAGAAATGCAGTATCCCCACACACAGCTTATTTTCCCTATAGGCAAATTGTCACAGTTCCCAGAACACGGCCCCTCCCTCATCCCCTTCAGGTTCTCAGCTATAACCTCATACCTCTCCTGGGTTATACATGGTAAAAGCTCCTCGCTGACCTCTCTTATTTGGCCTTTGTCCATGCAGTTTAGTCTAAGCCCAGCAGCCAGATCATCCCTGTCATTAAAACTCTCCAGTGACATCATGTCTTATTTAAATGAAAGTCACTGTCCTCACCACAGGTCCCTTCACAAACCATTCTCACTGTTGTAGGCAGCTGAATTAGGTAGAAATATCATAGGCAGTCACACGGGGCTAGGCCCTCAAAGGAGACAGCATTGAAGACTAGATACCTTGCCACTGTGAGAAAGGCAGACACTTCCACTGTGGGCCAGACCTCAGGACCAAAGATCAAACAGGTGCTTACTTCCCTAAAGATAAGCATCCTGGATTGAATATCATCTTGAGGAAGGTAGGAGCAGTCACAAATCCAACCTCATAGGAGAGGCTCTGTTCTATACTCATGCCCACTTGGTCCTGGATTTAATCAGTTTTACTCAGGCAGTTGTTCTTGTAGTCTTATTGGTTGACTATAGTTTTATCCCACCTCATGTATGAATTCCCATGTGTTACACCTTAGACCAACCTCACCTTATGGTTTTGCTCTATAAAAATCCCTAGAGGGCCCAGCAGGATGGCTCAGTGGTCTAAAGCGCCTGCAGGCGGCTGCAGGGATGGAGGTTAGATCCCCGGGCACCACATCACCACACGCTGTGCCAGCCCTGCCCCCAGGGCAGGCTGAGCTGGCCATAAAAATAAATAAACAAACAAAAGTTCTGAAACAAGAAAAAAAAATTTTTTTAAATCCCCAGAAATAGCAGATTCCTGGGCAACTTGCTCAGGTCTCTTTATATCCCTCTTTTTGACAAAAGCTTTCTTTACCCCCAGTAAATATATTGTGCTCTTAACTTCTATTCGTTCCTAAAATTCTTTCTTTGGTTTTAGAGAACATGAACTTGTCCCAGATACATTTCCGGTTTGGAGTTTTATTCCCCTATGTCACCATCATGCACTTCCCTGGCCAGCTCCAGCTACAGGGTTTGCCAGGAGAGTGGGAGGGGCCTGGGGGATGGGAAGTTGGGGGGATTGGGAAAGATCAAACCCCAGTCCCTGTGTTCGCCTAAGCAGGTGCTTAGTCTGCTGAGCTATCTTGCTGGCCTCCTTGTATACCTTGTTAACAGCAAACCTTACATGTACCAATACTCCCTCTGTCTCTCTTTTTTAAACTTGACTTGTTTTCATCTATAGAATTTACCACCACATAATTATCATTTATTTTATTTTTTCTTTTCTTTTCTTTCTTTCTTTCTTTTTTTTTTTTTTTTTTTTGGTACTGGGAATTGAAATCAGTACCTCAGACTTACCACTGTGCTTCCGTGCTATATCCCTGGCCTATTTTGCTATTGTCTAGTTGTCCATATTAGATTGTAAATTGTGTGAGCTTAGGGACTTTTGTGTTCTTCTCTGTTCCATATTTCTATGTAACGAACATTGTTTTTTCTTTTTGAGACAGGGTCTCACTATGCAGTTCAGGCTGGCCTTGAGCTTACTTTTGTAGCCCAGGCTGGTCCCAAACTTGCATCAATCCTCCTGCCTCAGCCTCCCAAGTGCTGGGATTACAGGCATGCTCCACCGCACCCGGCATAACAAGTTTAAGAAATGCTTTTGAATGAATGAACGTCGCCTGCAGATCCTCAAGCAACTAGGGGCAAGAACTGGATGCTTACATACATGACCCAAAGACTTTCCTTTAAGCACTGCACAGAAGAATAATTTCTTTGAATTTAGACATTTTTTGCTTAGTTAAAGGTAGCACTCAGCATTTATTCAAGAACCAGACAATCCTACATACTTCTTTCCTGCCTTAAGCTTCATCCCATTCCTTTACTTTGAGAAAGAAATCAGAAACACCCTTACACAAGAAAGTAAAGGGACATGAAGAGAGATACTCTGTGTCTAAATTTGCAGTTGTTTCTCAAAAAAACAGACAAATTCCACGCCTAGGATTTAAAAAAGGAAGACACAACCTTCTCTCATCTACATAAATTGGACAACCAAAACTGAAGGAATGAACCAGTTGTATCCAGGAACCCATGCATAAACAGAAGAAAATCACATCCAAAGAAATGTCAAAGACAGGTAACAGTGGACCTGACAGCTTTTTGAGGCTCCACACCAGTGCAGAAGCAGGTATACAACATTTTGTTTATTTATTTATTTATTTATTTATTTATTTATTTATTTAGAGATAGAGTCCCATTACACAATTCAAGCTGGCCTTGAACTCACTTTTTCTTTTCTTTTTTTTTTTTTTTTCTTGTTTCAGAACCTTTGTTTGTTTATTCACTCATTTTTATGGCTGGCTCAGCTCGCCCTGAAGGCAGGGCTGGCGCAGCATGTGGTGCCGGGGATCGAACTGCGGTCCCTGAAGCTGCCCAAGCTTTCCCAAGCAGGCGCTTTAGACCACTGAGCCATCCCGCTGGGCCCCTTCAGCTCACTTTGTAGCCCAAACTGGTTTCAAACTAGCAATGATCCTCCTGTCTCAGCCTCCAGAGTACTGCACTGGGATTACAGGGATGTACCATCAAGTACACAGCATTATTACATTTATGTTCTTACATTGGTCCCAGGAACTGAACAAAATCTGCAAAACATGTCGGGCGTGGCAGCGCACGCCTATAATCCCAGCACTCGGGAGGCTGAGGCAGGAGGATCAGTGCGAGTTTGAGACCAGCCTGGGCTACAAAACTGAGCTCAAGGCCAGCCTCAACTGCATAGTGAGACCCTGTCTCAAAAAGACAAAAAAAAAAAAAAAAAAAAATCTGCAAAACATAAAAGAATATAAAAAGATTTCTGTGTGCAAAATGTCAAATTCATAGATTTGTGAACTGAGATTTCCTAGTTTCTCATCTTCACTTAGAACACAGTGGCCTACTGAAGTTAATTTAATTCTGGCATTCATCCAGATATTAATAACAAACTAAGCTATAACTTGGATTGTCTTGTTCTCAGTGCAGTGTCCTTCCCATTCTCTCATGCTACTCTCTAAACAAGTATTCTTCTGACCAGGAATTGAATTTCTATAGTATCTGAATTTAAATTACAACCCTACTGGAAATCTTTTTAAAAAAATTTTTTGAGACAGATTCTCATTATTCAGTTCAGGCTGGGCTTGAACTCTATGAAGCCCAGGTTGGCTTCTAACTCCTGGTAGCCCTCCTGCCTCAGCCTGCTGAGTGCTGGAATTACAGGCATGTGCAACCATGCCTGGCCTCAGGATGTTAAAATTGCATTTTCCCAATATTATTCCTAAATAAAGTTGAGGTTGGGGGTGAAGTGAGAATCGCTGCATGCTTTCAGCATTAACTGAAATTTTTAAATTTATATATATATATATATATATATATTAGTTGGATATAGGGTCTCACTATGCAGCTCAGACTTGTAGTAATCCTTCTGTCTCAGCCTCCCAAGCACTGGGATTACAGGTGTGTGCCACCACAACCCACAGCATGTAGGACCAGGGAATTAAATCAAATCCTTGCACTTACCTGGCAGGTGCTTAGACTGCTGAGCTACCTCCCCAGCCCAGAAGGAAAGAAATTTAATTCACTATTTTTTATGTATTTTGTGCCATTTATAGTAAAGTTTTCTAGGCATAAGCATAGATTCTAATATTCAGGACTATTGGTTCAAATCCTAGGTTTGTCACTTACAGTGAAAATCATCCTATTTCATCTAAGCTTCTATTTTACTCACTTTAAAAAAAAAAAAGGGGGCCCAGCGGGATGGCTCAGTGGTCTAAAGCGCCTGCTTGGGGAATCTTGGGCGGCTTCAGGGACCGCAGTTCGATCCCTGGCACCACATGCTGCGCCAGCCCTGTCCTTGGGGTGGGCTGAGCCGGCCATAAAAATGAGTGAATAAACAAAGGTTCTGAAACAAGAAAATAAATAAATAAATAAATAAATAAATAAGTAAGTAAGGGATGGGGATATAGCTTAGTGGCATAAGTGCCTGCCTGGCAAGCGTAAGGTCCTGAGTTTGAACCCTAGCACAGCAACTTAATTAATTAACTAATTAATTAAGATAAAAAAGACAGCACAGCAGCCAGGGTTTGGTCCCCAGCATGTTCCTCTGGCCCAGCCCCTGGGGCATGAGTGGTGGCACTCACCTGTAATCCCAGCACTTGGGAAGCTGAACACAAGAGAATCGCTGAGTCCAATCTGCTAGTGAGACCCTGTAAACCTCATAGTCCCTGTCCTGATTACTGAAAAATGAAATAAAAAAGGAAATAAAAAAGAAAGAAAGATATGTTTGGGTATATATGCAGAATAATTCAGATAATTGTATTATCAATTTCTGCTGGTCTTGTGAAAAGAGCAGTTAAAAAAAGACAGAAGCAGTTAATGCTTAATTTTTTTTACTCTGATTTGTTTTTCCTGTTCTAAATTTTTTATAACATTATTTTGTTTAAATGAACCTTACATGTTTATATCTGGTAATGTGAAGACAGCATCATATAACACAGGAACCACTGTTGAATTCCTATTATCTTTTATATTGGAATCTTGTATCATTTCTTTTTTTTTTTTTAAGATTTTTTTTTTTTGAGACAGGGTCTCACTGTACAGTTCAGGCTGGCTTTGAGCTCACTTTTGTAGCCCAGGCTGGTCTCGAACTCACAACGATCCTCCTGCCTCAGCCTCCCGAGTGCTGGGATTACAGGCGTGAGCCACCACACCCGGCTAAGATTTATTTATTTATTTATGTGGGTTTTTTTTTTTTTTTTTTTTTTTTTTTTTTTTTTTTTTTTTTTTTTTTTTTTTTTTCTTGTTTCAGAACCTTTATTTGTTTATTCACTCATTTTTATGGCCGGCTCAGCCTGCCCTGATGGCAGGGCTGGCGCAGCATGTGGTGCCGGGGATCGAACTGCGGTCCCTGAAGCCGCCCAAGCCTTCCCAAGCAGGCGCTTTAGACCACTGAGCCATCCCGCCGGGGCCCTCATTTCTAACACTTATTTTTTCTTTATAGCTCTATGTTATATTCTTTAAAAATAAAAAATAAATGAACATGAACCTCTTTGAGGTTCTAACAAAGTAAATAGCTAAACAAAAATAAATAAAGTAATTTATATTTCAAAAAAAGAATATAATTTTTAAAAAGATAGAATCAAAACAGTATGGTGTGTTCAAAATTGAGTGCCAGGGGCCCAGCAGGATGGCTGATGGCTCAGTGGTCTAAAGCGCCTGCTTAGGAAAGCTTAGGCAACTTCAGGGACGGAGGTTCGATCCCCGCTGCGCCAGCCCTGCCCTCAGGGCAGGCTGAGCGGGCCATAAAAATAAATAAACAAACAAAAGTTCTGAAACAAGAAAAAAATAAAATAAAAATTAAAAAAATTCTTTAAAAAATTGAGTGCCATTTTTGTGAATTTAAAATAAACAGATAAAAAATTTAAAAATAAAGCCGTTCTCAGACATAAACATGAAATGTACTCAGCCATAAGCCTAGCCTAACTCATACGTGTTAATAGTGACAGTTATATTGTCAACCATTGCATTAGAATGCTATTTTTCTGTCCCCCCCACTTTTTTTTTTTTTTGAGATAGAGTCGTGCTATGCAGTTCAGGCTGGATTTGAACTCACTATGTAGGCCAGGCTGGCCTTCAAGTACTGTGATCCTCCTGCCTCAGCCTCCCAAACTCACCACCACACTTGACTAGAATTCTCTTTGATTTGAATTTTATAATTATTTTTATCTAGTTTTTAAGAAATGAAAAAAAAAGATGCAGTATTCAATTCATACAACTCATACATTTCAAAGCTATCAACAGACTGAACTCAATACTAAAGCTTTTGTAATCTCTTTGACCAAAACAACATTTCACCCTCAACCACATAACAATTCCTCAGTGGGCTGGCACCTGGATTTACAGCCTGGTACTAGTGCCTCTTGGTAGTCCAAGAACATCCTCTGAGTGCTAGAAAAATTAAACATGAAATTAAATGCTTCATAAAAGCTAATTCTTTCTCAAGCACATAATAAGTGTTGTATAGAGCTCTCCGAGTAAAGATGGCAGAACACAGTTACAGCTTTTCACTAACAACCTTCAGCCCATCTGGTAAGCTTGTCCAGATTGAATATGCATTGGCAGCTATAGATGGAGGAGCCCCTTCAGTGGGAATTAAAGCTGCAAATGGTGTGGTATTAGCAAATGAGAAGAAACAGAAGCCCATTCTGTATGATGAGCAAAGTGTACACAAAGTAGAGCCAATTACCAAGCACATAGGTTTGGTGTATGGAGGCATGGGCCCAGATTACAGAGTGCCTGTGCACAGAGCTCCGAAATTCACCCAGCTGTACTACCTTGTCTGCCAGGAACCCATCCCTACAGCCCAGCTGGTGCAGACAGTAGCTTCTGTGATGCAGAAGTAACCCTCTCAGGTGGTATTCATCTATTTGGTGTTTTCTTTATTTATTCGTGGTTGGAATGAGGGACGGCCATATTTATTTCAGTCAAGCCCATCTGGAGCTTACTTTGCCTGGAAGGCCACAGCCATGGGAAAGAACTATGCGAATGGGAAGACTTTCTGTGAGAAAAGATAATAGCGATCTGGAGCTTGAAGATGCCATTCACACAGCCATCTTAACCCTAACAGAGAACTTGAAGGGCAAATGACAGAAGTTGGCATAGAGACTGGCATCTGCAGTGGAGCTGCCTTCAGGAGGCTCACTCCAACTGAAGCTAAGGACTACTTGGCTGCCATTGCATAATAAAGAAGTCACTGAGTGACCTGAAGTTTCAGACAGTCCATTTACTTAAACATGTTTAAAGTACGTTTTTGTTTTGCAGACTTTTTGCATACTTATTTCTACATGATTTAATGAACTGGTATTTTTAAAATGACACTCATAAATCATAATAAACCACTAAATAAAAAAAAGAGTTCCATAGAACTGATTATCTCTTTCCTCATTGGTGGCAGGTGGTCAGAAAAACACAACTGTCGTGTCATTTGTCACCAGGGCAACAGAATAGTCAAGCCCACATCCCTCCCATTTACCTGGGAATCTCAAGTGAAGTCTCATAGTATTCGTCTCAGAATTTTCCCCAAACTATCTCAAACAGTGACAGGTATTAATCACCCAGATAAGTTTATTGATCTCTTTCTTTGTTCTACCTGTGTAAAACTATACTTTGCTCAACATGCCCTTGTAACAGTTTACCCAGTAATGAGTTTCACTGACATGAAATATTTACTGCGATCTTCTAAGTGCAGGACACAGCAGCAGGTTAAAAAAAACAACCTCCTTGACCCTCAGTGAAATGGTAAACTAGTTTATAAAAAGGATGTGTAAAAAAGATACATCCAAAGAAGCACATGGCAAATGTCCACTAAAACAGAGTGCTTCTCTTGGTTTGAGGCTTTGTGGTACATTAGGTAACTTACTCAGCTTCTCTGAACCTCTGCAGTATGGAGGTAACACCCACCTGAAAAGAAAGTTGCAAAGGTTAATTATTTATAAAGGTCTCAGCACATGGTAAAATTTCAATGAAAGGTGGCATTTCTTATTTATGCTGTCATGAAGAGAAGATGTCCTACATAAAGGAAATTCCATTAGCCTCACTTGGAAAAGTGTGTAAATAGTATCTATCATGTATGATCTTTATAAGATTGAATATTCTTTCTAGTGAAATAGAAAATTTTAGTTAACTGCTTGATCAAGCCAATATAAGCCATTTCTAAA
>PVJA010034170.1:0-22783 GCA_004027025.1 Myocastor coypus | reverse complement strand
GGATGGCTCAGTGGTCTAAAGCGCCTGCTTAGGAAAGCTTAGGCAGCTGCAGGGACCGCAGTTCGATCCCTGGCACCACATGCTGCGCCTGCCCTGCCCTCAGGGCAGGCTGAGCTGGCCATAAAAATAAATAAATGAACAAACAAAAGTTCTGAAACAAGAAAAAAAAAAAGTATTTTAAAAAAAAAACTATGTTGACAACAGAGCTCTAGCCTCAAGTCTTTAAGACCTTGTGTGTGTGGTGTGTGTGTGTGTGTGTGTGTGTGTGTGTGTGTGTGTGGTGGGGATTTAACCCAGGACCTTCATGCTGAGCTATCCTTCCACCCCTCCTCTTAATTTTTTTAGACAAGATCTTGCCAAGTTGCTATGGTTGCCCAACATAGGCTCAAACTTGCCATCCTCCTGCCTCAGCCTCACAGGGTACTGGGATTGCAGGGATGAACCATAAGACCTGGCCTTCTAAGATTATTTTAACCTCTTCACATGAACCCGAGCAAGGACTGCCAGGTATCTATATCTATGTGCCTTGAATCCACAGCAATGCATAATACCACCACAGGAGCCAAGTCCATAGCGTATCCTCCAGTTCAGAGGTACCTTTCCTATAGAAACTCTAAACAGGAATGAATACAGTAAATGCAGCCAATGTATTATCACCTGCATGCCAGCTGCAAACTGCTTGTGTTCAAGGGATGCTACTGAAGAATATCTTACCTCTACATTTCCCAAATACAGTCTTCGTCACCTGCTTTTGGCCAACACTGCATCTGGTTGCTCTGTGGATATACTGCCTCCAGTTGGACCACTGGGCAGTTTTAGTCTTGTTTAATGATCTGCTCCTCCAATCAGGAGAAACTTCTAGATTGCATTTGCCTCCTTAACTTAGGGAGTTCTACTACCAGAGCAAAAAGCTCACTTCTTTTTCTTTTCTTTTTTCCTTTTAAAAATATATTTAGTACAAAGTCTACAGGGTCTCACTACACAGATTAGACTTGTAGTGATCCTCCTGTTTTCAGCCTCTCATGCTGGGATTACAGGTCCGTGCCACCATGCTCAGTTTCAGTCACAGTCTCAGAGCACCGTCAGGATGGCATCAGCATGGCACACTGGGGATCGAATGCTGGTACTTGCATCTTCCTAAGTAGGTGCTTTAATCCACTGAGCTATATGGCTACCTCCTCTCACTTCTTTACAAGGAGCAAAAACCTATCATTAAAACCATTCAACACTAAGCCAACAGTTTTGTGGGGCACATGGTGGGTCCTAAAGATAAGGCAAAAATATACTGATGGATACAGTGTATAGCCCCAGGGCCAGAGCAGCTTGGAGTATCTGGCTGTGCCGTTTCCATTTTCACCCAACTCTGCTGGGCTGGTCTTTCCTCTTCAGAATAAATCTGACATTCATTGCAGACCGCATCATCTTTTGGATCTTAGAATTGCTCCAAATCCCTGAGTGGATGGAGAAATCCATGCTGAAGCCCAAGGAAAGAGTAGCAATTTAGTCTCTCAGAGAGACCACTTGTCACTGTGGCCACAGGCAACTTCAGGCCCAACATTCTGCCCCAGTACCTGCCTGGAGCAGGGGAACAGGGTTAACAGACTTTTACAACAGCCCCAGCCTGCATGGAATTAGATAGCAAAATACTCCAAAGTGACCTGTACATTGAGTCAGCCCAAAAAATGTGCTGTTTTTAAGTTATAACCCTGTGCAAGATTTTCAAGCTTGTTTTTGCTTGGAATATCTTTCAAAATATGTCTTTGCTTTTATATCCCACTTGATGCATTCTTATAGCACACACTATTATGAGTGCCTTATTAGTTTTTACTGTCCCTATATAGACACAAGTAAGGCTCTCCCTCAGGAGCCTTTAACACTGTTCTTCCCACCTCCAGCAGAGACTGCTATAAGAGCACTGGGCTTGGAGTGAGCAAGCTGAGCCACGGCTCACAGACCCATAATGCCCCACGACTGAGGATTTGTCTTGTTGCCCAGGCATAGCAAACATACTGGTTTATTTTCTGTTTTCTCTCCATTGTCTCTCCTGGCTTCCGATTAAAGTCATCTCCAAGTGTTTAGCTCATTGATCTGAAGCCTGCGTCAGCCGTGGCTGCTCAGTCATTTTTAGCTCTCCCGGTGCACTGTTAATCTCCCTCGGAGAGAAGCTCGTGTCCTGTTAGTGCGTATATCAACTTGCAGCTGACTGCGATCAAGTCGAAACCTTACCTCACCAATCTGTCAAAATATACAGGGGCTGTCTTTAAGAGAGGATGGGGATCGTATGCCAATCATTACCACCAAAAAAAAGGAGCTCTTGCCTGAATTTCTTCTCAGTTTGGGATATAAAGAAAAAAAACAAACAATGATCATGACTTTCACAGTGGCCAAATCACTTTAGCCTGTGAGATTTCCCGGATGGCTTCCCCCGATTCTCATGCAATGAGACTTGATTGAACTACTTGAGTTAAGGGACAGTAAACAAGTCAGGGCACATGAATCACCCAGCTAGAGTTTCCTCATGGGCCAAAGTGGATGGCTGTGAAGCAGGCTTTGGGGAACAAATAGCCTTCTACTATCTTTTTTTTTTTTATCATTTTTGTAAATTTTATTATACATGTTTTAGGTTTCCAACATGATTTATGCTATGCAGAAATTTTGTTTAGAGAACAAAATGTGTGCTATAGGGAGGCACAGGCATAAGTGATCCTATGTAGGTAATTTTTTATGGCAAGTGCTGCTAAATTTCTACTGAATAGAAATCCCTGATACAGTTTTATTGACTGTCCTCCTCCTGTTGTACAGTAGGTCTGTATGACTGCTCCTTCTACATAGCTGCTATTTTGTAGCCTATAATCAACATACCTGTTTCCTCCTGTCCTCCATCCCTTGTCTCTGGTAACCATTGTCTTATTCTTTATACCTGTACATTTGACCTCATAAAACAGAATTCCATTTGTAAATGAGGTCATGCAATAGTTTGCTTTCTGAGTCTGTCTTACTTCATTTAACACAATATCCTCTGGGTCTATCCATATTGTGTCCAATGGCAGAGTGCCTTTGAGTTTTTAAGGCTGGATAGTATTACATTGTAGGCATGTTCAGCAGTCCTTATCCATAGTTTCATTGTTCATGATTTTGACTTTGGTCCCACTACAGTTGACTATGGTTCCAACATATTGAAGTGAATATTATAGAAAAAATCAGTAAGTTCCACATCCTGCCACCATGAATAATATGATGAATTCTTATACCGTGGCACTTGTCTCCTTGCTGAGACCAAACCCCCGACACTCAAGGTTAAAGGAAGAGAGGGCTATTGTGTCTCAGTTGATATAGGTTTCAATTCACATCTGGCTGGCTTCAAGGCAGGGTGGCAGGGCAGAGGGCACTGCAGAGGTGATACATTTTACAGCAGCCAGAAGGCAGAAGAGTGCAAGGCAGCAAAGTAGCACACAAAAGCTGTGATGCCTTTTCCTCCCTTATCGTATCCAGGTTACCCACCCTGAGGGCACGGAGCACCCAAACTCAAGAGTGGAGCAGCCTTAATCCTAGTTCACATCCTGATTCAATCTTAGCATTGCATCCTTGATCCCAGCGTTGTCCACCCCAGCTTCAGTTACCTCTGAAAAGCCCTACCTATGACCACGTGTGGGTTTGGGAGCACATCTAGACACAAGCTGTAAGGGACACAAATCATCTTTTTGTCCAGTGTACACCACCCACCAGTGAGTAACCTAGTAGCTAATTAACTGCATAGGCTATAGGATCAACTGTTGCAATGTTGCAGTGCTTATAATCAAATAACCCTTATTCTACTTACTAATGACCCGAAAGCACCATTGTAACATAACATATATATTGGCTTAGTTATTAGCTTTGGCTTCAAGTACATACTAGGCTTCTTGGCATGTGTCCTTAAAGAGGAGAGAGCACTGCTACACTACATTGGCTTTATCCATTCGTCTCCGAAAGGCACTTAAACTTGTTTCCACGTCTTGATTTTCATCAATAATGCTGCAGTGAACAGAGGACTGAGGATCTCTTCAGGAGATGCCAGTTTCCTCTCTTTTGGGTACATACCCAGGAGCAGGATGAGGGCCTCAGATAGTTCTATTTGCAAGTTTTGCTGAATGACATGACCAAATAAAAATTAGGCAAAGGGTAAAACTGCTAGCAAAGGCAAAGTGGTTTGTTTGAAGTCCCGTTTATTTCAATTGTGCCCTCCTGTGTGGGGAATGCTGTGCTCTGGTTTCCATTTGGGGTTTTGGCTTGCTTTTTCGCTTCCCAAACTGGATTTACCATGACTCTGGTATTTCTCATCACATCGCCATATTTGCTTTTGCTTTTCCAATATTTTCCTCCCACTGTGTACCAGGTATTATCAAACAGTGTTCACTGGTATCTAATGATTTTACCGCTAGAACAATTTGGAATAACCAGGGGATTTATTTCTAGCCATTTCTCCCTCATTCTTTCTTTCCTTTATAAGGCATTTTGACACTTCTTCATGACTTAAAGTTTTTGTTTTTTGTTTGTCTGTTTGTCTTTTTGGTACTGGAGATCAAACTCGCGATTTTTATTGTTTGCCAGGCAGGCACTTATGTTGTTGAGCTATGACCCCAGCCCTAAAGCTGTCTCACTTAAATTCTTTCAGTAATGTTTGTCCTTGGCAATTTGTTGTGAACTTTATTCTATTTTACACTTAAGGTGAGCAGGTAATCATGCCAACTCCAACATTTCCCCATTATTTCTACACTGGTCAAAACACAGAAATCTATTACACCCTGCTTAAGACTCTAGACAGGATAAAATAAAATAACAAAATAAAGTTGTTCAAATGAAATGGCTACTCAGAGGACTGAAACAGGAGGATCAGAATTTTGAAGCCAGTCTTGGCAGTTTAGAGAGGCCCTGTCTCAAAATAAAAACTAAACAGGGTTGTGGGCATAGCTCGGCATTCCGTATTCAGTGAGGTCCTCAGTAATAACAAGCTCATTGGGAAGAGAAATCAAAATTTGAAGAATGACAGGAAAAGCAGTGACGTTCCTGAATTCTTTACAACCCTGCTCTGACTCAAGGTTTAGCACCATGCAACAGGCACAGCCCCTGCACCACCACAAAGCAAAGCTTTTTTTCTGGCCAAAGGGCTGGAACGTAGGTCTTTATTTGTATCTCCCACATCTTTTCATTTATTTTAAGTGTGTTACTAATTGTTTATGGAAACCTTTTTATGATGGCTGCTTTAAGTATTTTTATCATCTAGTTCCAACATCTGTAGCATCTCAATATTGGCATCGGTTAATTACCTTCCTCCTTCAAATTAAGTTTTTCCCAGTTCCTATGGAAGGCAATTTCAATTATGTTCTGAACATTTGAAATACAAGGACCTGACTCTAGATTGTAATTAGACCTTCTGCTTTTGTTAGGAGAAAAGGCGGAAAAGCCAAGGTGGAGGCTCAGCAGGACAGCTCTATTCCGGGAGGAATGTCTGGTGGGCGGAGCACCGTGGGCAAAGGTTGTGCGTGGACAAGGAAGGGAATCTGGGCATAAGGGGCCTCCTGCCGCTTGCTGTTTCTCTAGAGGTAGTCATCAAGGTCACAAATTTGCAAGTCAAGCCAGCCAAATTCAGGGCATCACGAGTGTATCCGTCAGGGTTTTACTAGAGGTACGGACATAACACAGGATGTACAAACGTATAATAAATTCCAAGGCTGGCTTACAACGGCCAGCTGCCGAATCAGATGAGAAAGCATGCAGAGGGCATCTGCACACTGGAGACTGAAGGATTCAGTTCAAGGTCTGGAGCCCACTGCAGCACTCCATGCAAATCTGTATCAGGAGGCTGATGGGTCTATATGGGAAGGTTGAAAGATACAAAGCAGAAACCAAGAGTCTGTGTGCTAGACCCAGGAGATGACATCCAAGCTGATGGTTAGGACGGGAGCTTCTCTGAGGAGGAAGGGTACCCTCCGTCCTTCCTCATTCTCCTTAATTGGTGAGTCACTTCAGAGTGTGACCTCCACACCACACAGTGTAGAATTGCTGAGGTGATTTAGTTAAGCTCTTAGCCTCTCAAGTTGATACAGTCAGTCATCTACTATAGCCAGCTATTGTCTAGCTTGTACATAGGACAAACCATGACAGAAGAAATGAGGAGACATTTAGGCTAAGTATCGCCTTTTAAACTGAGTAGCCAAGAAAGGTTTAAGCTGTATATGCTGGAATGTGAGAAATTGGGAAGCCCACGGTAGCTGAGTAGCGAGGAGTCCACATGCCTGTGTTGAGGCATTCCTGAAATATGGCTAGGGACTGTGCTGTTTCTCTACTGGACACAGCCTGACAGACTTAGCAAAGGATTTTCCTAGAGTACAGGCCGGCCACCCAAACTCAGCGCATCTGTGACAGTGGACCCACACTCCCTGAGGACCTGGGGGAAGGTAGAGGCTGATCTGACCAATCCAGGGCTGGATAGCAAGAGGCTGATACTGAGTGAAGGGTTAGAAGGAATTGGAAAACGGCATCCTAGAGTTCATGAGGAAGATGAGTAAGACAGAGTGCAGGAGAGGGAGGGGGGAGAGGGGGAGAGAGAGAGACTCACCAGAAGGAATTTCTTGGCCATGGCCAGGTCAGTGTAAGGTCCTGACTAGGTCTGACCAGGGACTGCAAGTCCCCACAGGCCTGCTTCCTGTTGTATGAGATCATCTCAGAGGTAAGGCTGCCAAAGGAAGAGGAGAGGGATACCAGCATTGTCCCCCTCACCTTTCAGCACACAGGTCACCAAAATGTCAGGAAAAAACAAAGGGATGAACAAACAAAGGAATGAGCCCCACAGGACAGGTTTGTTCCTAAACACCCTGGCACTGAGACCAGACTGGTAACTCTTATACAGGCCCTAAAGTCTGCCATAAGATCATGAGCATAAAGGAGTTCTGGAAAGGAAAGGGTCAGCGTGGAACTTTTGAGGGGGAGACTTCAGGGAAAAGGGGCTGTGGCTTCCTGCCAAGGACAAAGCTTAAGACAGCACAGGGACCTAGGCTGAAGCACGTGATAGGTGGTGTGCCTGGGCCCATGGCCATTGAGCCTTACTATGAGTTCAAGGTATGTAGCAAGACCCTATACTAGATAGATAGATAGATAGATAGATAGATAGATAGATAGATAGATAAATAGAAGAAAAATAGAACTTACAACGTCTTCTGGGTTCCCATCAGCAGAATGAGCAGGAACTCCTTACAGTCCAGTGAAGCCGGAAATCAGCCTTCTCACTGAGCCCTGCTGAAAGAATGTGGTTGTTGTTTATTTTGTTTTATGGTGATTGTATCAAGAGTAGAGTGGTTAGGTCAAAAAAAAAAAAAAAAAGAGTGGTTAGGTTTTGGGCCAGTGAGATAGCTCAGCAGACTAAAGCACCTGTTTAGTTTTAGGCAAGCTTAAGCAAGCCCAGGGACCACGGTTCTATCCCTGGCACCATATGCCATGCCAGCCCCACCCCCATGGCAGGCTGAGCCAGCCAAAGTCTAGGCGTAGTGGTGCAAGCCTGTAATTCTAGCAATGGGGAGGCTGAAAACAGGAAGATTGCCACTACTGAGCTATGTAGTGAGACCCTGTAACAACCAATTATGTTAAAAAAGAAAAAAAAGTTTAGGTTCAAAATCTTTTGTTCTTTTTAGATGGTCACTTTCATCATCCTTCGAAGCGCGAGTCAGTTTTCCTTGGGTATTTTTGGTCTACGCCCATTGGTGTTTCCTGACTCAGAGCATATAAAGCAACAACAGCCACAAAGCAAAGCTAGGGGCCTCTGGCAGACTTAGAGCCCAGGTCCCTCGCCTTTTTTTGTTTCTGCTTTCCAAAATCTGTGGTTTTCACCTTATATTTAATGTCCACAATGGATAGCTGTCCTCAAGTGGAAAACTTGCTGACAGCAGAAGCCATTTCTGTGTCATTGTCCAGAAGGGATACGTGAAACTTTCAGCAACCCTATTATCAGCCCTGGCTGCTTCACCACTCTCAGTTATGCTGTGTACAGTGGTGGTTCATTGAGAGTTTTGTCTGTATTTCTATGATAATTAGTGATATCAAACATTTTTTCATGCACCAGTTGGAGTCTATCTATCCATCTATCTATCTATCTATCTATCTATCTATCTATCATCTATCTATCTATCATCTATCTTCCTTCTTTCAAGAAACATTTACAGCAAAAGACACATTGCTATTGATACCCCTGAAAATATTCCCCTTTGCGTCACTCACCACAATTTCACTGTTCTTGTCACTTTCTAGAGAGGTTCTAGACGTCTTCGTTCATGAACTTTTAGTTACATATGGGGCCTGGATAGCTTGCGTTTATTCAACATGTTTACCAAATTTTGACTCTAGGAAGGAGGCAGAAGTCTCACAGAGCCGGATTTGATGAAGAAGGGGGTAGGAACTGCCTTTCTCTTGGTGGCGTGTCCCCGAAGTATTTGCTGTGTTTTTCTTCAGACCTTGAGAAGACACTCACAAAGAAGTACTTCCAGAACTGCTTCCAAAAGTGGCAAGAACACAGGATAAACATGATCAAAGAGAGGAGGAAGTTGAGAGTGTTGGTGACAGTGTCTTTTACTGTAATAATTTTTAATGTGACGATTCACCATATATTTTATCACACCTTGTACCTGTAAATAAAACACATGTAAATCTAATGAATAAATACATACATACGATAAGTACGCTGAAAAATACTGAACACTGGTGAAATAAGTAAAAACTAGCTAAACAAGACTGAAGACGTTACTCAATGGTAGAGAAACTACTTTGCATACATAAGGTCCCAGGCTTCATCCCCAGTATTGCATAGCCCCCCTAAAATAGAGCTAAGCAAAAGGAGACATACACTTTCTCAACAGATGGCATTAATCAATACTGTTGGTGGTTAATTTTTCAAAACTGGATTTATATATTCAGGGATTCAGGTTTCAATGATAGGGAATACACATATAGACTCATGAAATCAAGCAATTATTGTTTTTTGTTTTTTGTTTTTATAAGAATAGAAGTGTAGGTGGCCCAGCCATGCCTGCTTTTTCTTTGGGGAAGTCCTGGTCTTTGGAGGAACTCAATCTTCGCATCTGTGCCACTTCAGAGGAGCTCCAGTCTTCATGGTAAGGTGCCAGCATAGAAGGAAGAGAGAGGCTTGACGGAAGCCACAGCTGCTGCTCCTCCTCTGCTCTTCATTGTTCTCTGCCACCAAGAACTGCTGCCGTTTGCCTTGGAGCCAGTGGAGTAGGAGCTGAAACCTCCACAAGCTGTGAGCTAAATAAACCTTTCCTTCCTGCCTGCAAAAAAAAAAAAAAAAAAAATGTGTAATAGTGCAAAAATGGTCTTTTCAACAAAATTTTGAAATGTTTCTCTAAAAAAGTAAACTATAAAACATATTTCAACAAAATTTTGAAATGTTTCTCTAAAAAAGTAAACTATAAAACATATTTCATACCAGATACAAAAAACTTACATGGATTATAGTCCTAAAGATAAAACACAAACTATTGAATTTTTGGAATAAAATTTGTAGACAATTTTTGTGGCTTTGAGTTAGACAAATATTTTCCAAATATTTCCAACAAAAACAAGCCGACTTTTTTTGAAACAAGTTGATGATGTAGGTGCCATCAAAATTAAAATATTTTCATCTCTGAAAGATACTGTGAAGAGAACAAAATGAAAGCCCAGACTGAAGAAAAAAAAAGCATTCATAAATTGCATTATTGACAAAAGATTTGTATCAAAGAAGATATCTGAAAATTAACCAGTATGAAAATGAACATCTTACTTACAAAATTAAAAAATGAAAGATTTCAACAAATGTTTCAGCAAAACAGTGATGCAGATGGAAAATAGGTATGCGAATCACTACATGTCATCATATTCATTATGTATAATTATTCAAAGCTATAGTAAGATATCAATAAACATCTATTAGAATAGCTTAATTAATTAACTTCATGGGGAAAGCCGCTAGTGATACCAAATGCCTGAAAACATGGAAAGCAATTAAAACTCCCTCATGATTGATGGGAATGCAAGGTGGTACAGGCACTTAGGAAAGCATCTTGGCAATTTCTTATACAGTTAAACATCACTCACTGCATGACTCAGCAATCCCATGGAATAAAAATGTATGCTCACACAAAAAATAGACATCTATAGCAGCTTGATCTACTTGCAAAAACTAAAATATCCTTGAACTCGTGAATGATAAACAAATTCTGGTACATCTGTAAAGAGGAATATGACTCAGCAATTTTAAAACTACTGATATTGAACAAGAATGAGTCATAAGTGCATCTGAAAAGGGCTCTAGATTCAATAGGCTTGGGTTGTAGGAGCTCAAGTCCATGACACTGTGGGCAAGGCAGAACTAAAGCAGCATCAGATGGACCAGCAGCTGCCAGAGACTGGGCAGGAGGTGACCTGAGGACAAGGAGGTGTCACAAGACTTCTGTGTATCTGGATTGTGGCAATAAAAAAGTATATGACTGTCTCACTTTTCACATTATCAAGAGAAAATAATCAAACCCCAAAGTTAAATGAAGAATGATTTATTTCACCTATAGCTTGTAGAGGTTTCAGTTCCTAGTTGGCTGGCTCCAGGGCAGCATGGCACAGCAGAGAGTGATTGCAGAAGACAAAGAGCTCATGGTGGGCGAAAGGCAGCAGGAGCAAGAGAGGAACTGAGAAGTGAGCATAGAACCTGAGTCCTGCCCCTTCTGTATCCTACTAGGCTATCCTACTAGGCTACCTCATTTAGGGTGGGCATGAAGCCGATCGGTGGACGAGTCACTTAGCCCAGTGCCCTTGCTCCTAGCACCGTATCATGAATCAATCACACACTCTAGATCCAGCCACCTCTCAAAAGGACCACCACCTCTGACTGCCCGAGGCTTTGGGCGGACAGCTACACACAAGCCATAACAACGACGATGCATTTTTCACAACTCAGGACAACACATGATAAAGCACAAATTTTACTATCTGTGAAATTAAAACAGAGGGAATTTTATCTTGTGCTCTCCTTCCTCCTTGTAGTTTTTATCACCTAGTGTGCTTTTAACTAGCTCACTTCATCATTGTGTTACCATCAGCACACAATCATCAGTGTTCTCACCACAGGAATTTACTTCTCCACAGGATTTCTCACTAGTTCAAATTCTTTTAAAGCAGGCCCATCAAGAGAATTCATGAAAAGGTGAACCATTCTCATGTGACAGAACAAAAACTTTGTAGCAGTTCCCTCCATCAGAGAGAAACTGAGCAGATCATTGGGCAAACAAGTCACTGGAGGATGTTTGGTAAACCATGAAGAGTCAGGAAGATCAACTCAAGGGAGAGGAACCCACAAAGCAAGTTTCAAAGTGAAGACTATCGTGAAGAAAGAAAGAATGGGCAGAGGTCGAAAGAGAATACAAGATAAAGCAGGAATAAAAAAAATAGGAGAAATGAGGAATCTATGAGATCTTCCTAGACGTTTTTATGCAGAGCATGTTTCTCATGGCTGTAGCTATAAAATAAAATCAAAATTAGCTGAGTATTGAATGAGACTTCTGTTTGGTGAGTTAAATTATGCTCTTCACACAATGAAGCACATTGCTAGAAGTGTCTCTCATTGCTAAACTATTGCCAATTATTTTCCCTTAGTGTTGGCATATACAATATCCCAGCCTACTTCAAAAAGATGAAATTGTCTAAATATTCCTTTATGAGTATTTCTCATGATGGTTTGCATATTCTTAAAATATAAGCAAGCAGAGTTCTCCTTGGATGCTAAGTTGAAAGCACCATTGAAATCAACTTGTAAGCTGGATAAAGGTTACCATAACGTTATCAATTATCTATGTGACACTTTAGCACTTATAGCAGTAAAATATGGCATCCAGATTTTCAAGCCACATGAAATAACTCCTTTCATTGTAATAAAACATCAAACCTTTCTAGTCCAATTATGTTCATTAAAATAACAATGCAGGAGCTGGGGAGATAGCTCTGTGACACAAGTGCCTGCCTGACAAGTGCAAGGTCATGAGTTTGAAACCTGGTCCCACAAAAATAAAATATCAGTGCAAATGCAAAGACAGAATAGCAAAAGCATTGTAAATTATAGCTTCAAAGAGACAATGTGGTGAATTTGAAGATTTCCACTAAATACATTGTCTATGGGGATGAATTGAGAATAATCTTGAACTATATATACACTGGCTTTTCTAGTAGCATACTTATGCAGAATTTTGATCCCTAAAAGTACATTCTCATCACCTTGCCAGTGTGAACACTTGACCTAACAGTTTACGTATACAGTTCAGAATCTCAGTGAGAGTCAACAATCTCAGATTATCCCAAGCAAGCAGAGGACAACATTAGCTGGAAATCAGAAAACAGCCCCTTCATAATGGCATAAGTGGCTCCTCTGGCCTCTCCATTGGCCTTCAGCTTTCACCCTTGTTGGCCCTTGTAAGCCATATCCTGAAGCAGGACAACCAAGGAAAGAGAAACTTTCAAGAGAGTTTCTACTTGGGTCTGGTTCTCCAAACAACGGCATACCTTTGGATTATAACATGTACTTACCTGTGGCCTTTTTCCAAGGGGATTTTTCCTCCCAGTTCAGCAGTATCCTGAGGCATTTAGGGCAGTTGTTATTAGTGTCAGGGTGTTGCTGGCATCCAGTGAGAATGGATCCAGCATGCCACGAAATATTCTGCAATGGACAGCATAACCTCCTACAACAAAGAATTAGTCTATCCAAAATACCAGTAGTGCCATAGTGGGGCAAACTCTATCCATATCCTTATCTGTATCTACTTTTAAATTAAGCACTTGTTTAGAAGTGCTGGAAGATTTTATAGTTTAGTGTGTTTGGAGTTCTGTGAGAAGCATGCTTAGGTAAGACAGCACAGGCTCTATTCAAAGATTCTGTGGGGGGCTGTTATGGTTTATGTCTAATTGTCCCTCCAAAGCCTCTTGCAATCATGTGGTGGGGACTTCTAGAGTTTGAGACTTGACTCATGATCCCTGGGATTATGTGTTTTAGTACTGATGGGATTATGGGTCTGAGTATTGGATCCAGCTGGGTAGGGACTGAAACCTCCAGTAACTGTGAGCTGAATAAACCTTTCCTTCCTTCATTTTGGGTGTCGGGCATTTGTTCCAGCAATGCGTAAAAGTAACTAAGACAGGGGCTTTCCTCAGTAACAGTGACCATCCTGGGCCAGTCTACATCTCCTATAGCAGGGCCCTTGTTTATAAAGCCACATGCCTCTGGATATGTTTGAATCAGGCCATCAGACTAGGAATGGAAATCCCCAGTGTGATGATTGTACTCTTTGTCCCCACAAGAGGAATAATAATATTTCTGTGCACTTATTAAAATGAACAGCAAAAGGTAGGATGGGATGAAAAGAAACTAGTGTTACCCATGAAGTACTAGCAGAATCAGTTTCCAAATGCTTCCATAACTGTGTTGACTTGGCATAATGGCACATTAGCAAATGTAATGGACTTTGAATGGTTCTTCAGACTCAGGTAAAACTATTCGTCTCTGAGAGGCACCGAAAGTACCAGTGAAGGGAGCAATACTTCACAATATAGAATAACTCCTGGAAACAAAAAACTGAGACAGTAGAGATGAACCAAACTAATATGGTAAGAGTTCAAGTGGCGAGGGAGTAAAAGGAAGCTGAATTTTCTTCTAGCGTGCAGGTTTTCTGATTCTCTTGATAAGAGCCAAAACAGAGCTACTTTTTTAAGCCACCATAGTAGAACTTTAAAAGTTGATTGTGGCAATGGTGTAATGAAAATAATTATAATCATTGTGTTGGGGCCTGGTGGGATGGCTCAGTGGTCTAAAGCGCCTGCATGGGAAGGCTTGGGTGGCTTCAGGGACCACGGTTCGATCCCCGGCACCACATGCTGCGCCAGCCCTGCCCTCGGGGCGGGCTGAGCCAGCCATAAATATGAGTGAATAAACAAACAAAGGTTCTGAAAAAAGAAAAAAAAAAAAATCATTGTGTTGATTCTGGTGTGTTTTAAAAGTTTCAAAGTGCTTAAGATTTGCTGTGTTAAACTTCTGAAAACAATAAGATTATAATCAATATTTACATGTACAGAAATGTTAATTGGTTACCCTAGTACATTTTGGTGTATGATTATTTAAATAGGTTGTGATTATTTGCAAAAATATGAATTAAAAGTTAAATAGACACTAGCTTATATAGGTAGAAGTAATCTTTCATATACATAAAACATTCTCCATAAAACTGTATGTTTCTCAAACTATCATGAGGTGTCTACCCCTCAGTCAGGGTTCTCTGATTATAAGTTCTCAGAAGTAAAGAAATCTCACAGAAGAAAAGCACTGGGCATAAAAGACTAAATCCCTTTGTAAATTCTTTCCCACTTTACATTATATCATTATATTTCAGTCTATGTCTGAGAGTTAGACTTACTGACTTCAACTTCTTTCTTTGTTTATTTTTATTTTATTTCCTTTCCTTTCCTTTCCTTTAATTTCATTTCATTTCATTTCATTTCATTCATTTCATTTCATTTCATTTCATTTCATTTCATTTCATTTCATTTCATTTGCAGTACCAGGGATCGAACTCAGTACCCTGTGCTTGCCAGGCAAGTGCTTATTCTACTAAACTACCTTTTTGGCCTCCCTGGCTTCAACTTCTATAGTTGTACAATATAATTGTGATAGTACTTGGCCAAATGACTGAGTTAGCTATTCTCTTATTGATAGTACTTATTTTTAAGTGAGAATAACAGCACATTCTCCCATAGAGGATTGCTCAGAGGCTTGAATGAGGTAACTGTGGCATAATGGACATTAGCTGAGTATCATTATTACTTTACTCTGGATAATGAAGCCTTTCTCATCACCTCCTGGGATAGAAAGAGTTGTTCCTTAAAAAAAAAAAGTATTAGAAACCTTACAGAGGAGAAAATAGCCAAATTTTTCAAAATTCATGTTTGATCTTATCTCTGAAGGAAATGTAAAGTTACACCAGTAGACTCTTCTGGTATGTGAACTCACTCTACAAATATAAAAATGTACATGGCTGAAAATAAAATATAACTTCCAGGGTCATATGTAGCCCCCAGGGCATGTTGAGATGGCAATGGAGACTGGGTGTGGTGGCGCCTGCCTGTAATCCCAGCTCTTGGGGGGCTGTAAATAGGCGGATCACTAGGAGCCAGATCCAGCAGTTAGACCCTGAACACCCTGTAGATTCTTCCCTAAAATGGAAACAAAGAAAGAGAGAAAGAAAGAAAGAAAGATCATTGATACTGAAGACCAGAGAGATAAAACTTAGGTATAAGAGGATATAGAGAGCCTCATGATGATGGTGGCAAAGATAATGGGGATGGCTCGCACTTGTCCACATGCTCCTTATGTACCACACTGCCCCATTGACCTTCTCTGCATAGAGTAAAATCTAACTCTGACATAAAGCAGTGCAGTATTTGCATATAACCTATGCACATCCTTTTGAAGACTTTAAATCATTTCTAGATTATAATCCACAGTAAAAGCAAATGTCATATAAATTGCTACTACACTGCTTTGTTCAGGAAAAATATACACAGTCAGTACTGCTATCATTGTTAAGATAATGTAAAGATGTTGTTGGTTGAATATAAAAGTGCAGAGAACCAGCAGTCCTAGAGGGCCCACTTTATATGCCAGTAAATTAGATGCCCTGGTGAAATGGATGCATTCTTTGTCAGACACCAACTTCCAAAACAGACCCAAGAAGAAAACAAACTATAAACAAGTATATGACATATAAAAAGATTTAAGGGCTCGAGATATAGCTCAGCCATCTAAGCTATATCCTGCCTGGCAAGCCCAAGGACCCAGAACACATCCCTGGTACTGCATGCATTTTTGGCCGGCCCCAGAATAAGTGTGCTGTGTGGGCCTCTGAACCCAGTGTGGTGGCGCACCGCCTGTAGTCCCAGTGATGAGGAAACTGAGACAGGAAGATCATTATGAGCCTGAGCTGTGTAATGAGATGTTATACTGAATGAATGAATGAACGAATGAATGAATGAATAATTTCTTTTTAAAAATAATTACTAAATCCACCCACTTGCTTAACATCTTTTTTTTTTTTTTTTTTTTTTTTTGAACCAGGAATTGAACTCAGGCCCTGGCACTTGCCAGGCAAGCACTTATTCTACTGAGCTATCACCTCAGTGCCTTTCACTTGCTGAACAAACACAAGTCAAGGATAAAATGCATTCAGTCACAAATTCTATCAAACAACAAAATAGTGAACATTAATCTTCTCAACGTTTCCCAGGAAAATACAATGGAAAAGAATACATCTGAACTAATTGTATGAAGCCAGTATTAATTCAATAATAAAATTACACAAACACATCATAAGAAAAGAAAGCTATTGTGTAGGCCAATCTGTCATCATTAATACAGATGCAAAATTCCTCAACCTAATAATGTGTCAATTTATTAACATACCAAAAATAATATAAAATGCATGTCTGGCTATAGGGACTGACTGCTTCACATCTTCAGGGTGGTTATTACCAAAAGCAAGATAGATGGCAAGGTTGTCAAGAGATTGGAAACTTTGTACACTGTTAGTTGGCATATAAACTGGCACAGCAGCTTTGGAAATCAGTATGGAGATTCCTAAATATTTTAAAATAGAGCTACCGTATGATCTAGCAATCTAAAAGAAAATATATCCATAGAATATATATCCATATTTATTTCTTTGGGTACATACCCAAAAGAATTGAAATCAGGATCCCAAGGGAAAGTTAACATATCTATAAGAAAAATAGGGAAAGACTAGACATCTTAACAAAGTGAAGATTTACAAGAAAGGCTGTCTTACTATGAAGACAATAATATGTAGTGTACTAATTATGGTAACCCTCTTACTAACTTGCTTTGAAATTGTTTCATTGCTATTTTAACTTTTTTTATCATTAACATGAATAAAAAATTTAAAAATAAATACATCAAATAGACAGGTTTCTTAGTCAAAGACAAAAAAAAAAAAAAAAAAAAAAAAAAATTAAAAAAAAAAAAAAAAAAAAAAAAAAAAAAAAAAAAAAAAAAAAAAAAAAAAAAAAAAAAAAAAAAAAAACACTTTTCACACTGCTAAAAAAGATTAAAAAAAAAAAAAAGGCTATCCAGTATTTAAATAACAGACCCTAAAAATTTAAAAGTACACACTTTCAAACAAAAGTAAATCATTTACAAAGAAACTGATCATAATTTGTCTCTAAAACTAGTAACACAATTTATAAGATTTAAAATCATATTGATGATAAACTTGGTCCATTGTTGAAGGACAGAAGTATGTTTGGAAGTAAAGAGGTGTTACGGTTTGTGGATAGGTATCCCCCCAAAGCCTCATGCAGTCATGGGGTGGCTTCTGGAATTTGTAATTGATTATTGTGGGTGTTGATGCTGCACCTCCCCTGGGACAGGAGATTTGCATTTCAAGGTAAAGAAAGTTAGCTTCTTGAGCTGCTGCTACCTCTTCTGGTGCTCTTGCTCTCTGCCTGCCACCATGGAAGGTTGCCTTCTGCCATGTGCCAGTCTCCCTTGGAGCCAGCTGAATGTGGACTTTCTGCTACTTTCATGCCCATCCAGTAATTCTCAGTCCTTCATTCTGTATTTTCACTTTCCCCACTCAAGTTGGCACACATTATTTAGCAGTTTAGCAATCTTTCCTAGGCTTCAAGTGTGTCTTCTCTAGTTGAGCTCACTATACCTTTCTACACCTTTGATGAAGAAGACTTGTGCCTCTGGGGTCATTCCATGTGGCTGCCTGAGACCTGACTTCTCCTCCTTTACCAAACTTACAGGAATCCAACCTTTTATGAGCTGTAATTTTTACATGCCTCTCCAACACCTGCATAAATCTCTTTTTCCATTTTATGTATCCTATTCTTATTTTCAAAATCCTGTTTTCCTTCTTTAGTTTATTCTTTGTCCTTCCTGAGAAAAATCACTTCCTTTCTTCAGTCTGAACATGTCTCTTGATTTTATTTCCCTGTTCTGCTCTTTCTGTTTTGATAAGAAGTTAGTCAGGCTAACTGTAAGATAATGTTTATATATTATCATTTTATTGAGTCATAAAAGTCAAGATTAGATAGTAAACTTTATCCTTTTTGCTTTGCTTTCTAGATACGGTTATTTCTTGTTATCTATGTTTATCTGTTTCTTGTTACCTATTTTTCTAAATATATTCCCAACTACCCCTACCTAATATCTTCCTTTCTGGTTTAATTTTCATACTTTCAAATGATCTTCCATTTCTTTTCTTCTTTTACTGTATTTTTTATAATCCTTTCTTTCTATTTTTAGTAGGAAGCTTTACTTTTTTATAGCATAATTTCAGTATGGTTTAGTAATTATATTAACTTAGTTAAAAACATACATCTTGTCTTACTCTTCTCTCATTGTTGGTACAAACACCCAACACTCAAAATGAGGGAAGGAAAGGTTTATTTAGCTCATAGTTACTGGAGGTTTCAGTCTATACTTGGCTGGCTCCAAGGCCAAGAGGCACAATGCAGAGGCCAGTAGTTTATAGCAATGGAACAGCAACAAAATTGCGACAAAGGCAACCAACCAACCAGGGCAGCAGAGAGCAAGAGCCTGAGTTTGTCTCTTTGTCTCTCTTTATATTACATTCAGGCTCTCTGCCTTAGGATATCCACCCTAGCCCACACCCATAGTCCCAGCAGTTCTCAGACCTATAATCCTATCAGTATTAAAACACATAATCCCAGTGGATCATGAGTCAAGTCTCAAACTCTAGAAGTCCCTGCCCCATGATTGCATGAGGCTTTGGGGAGACAACTAGACATAAACCATAACATTCTTCCCCTGGACCCCCAAAGTCTCACACACATCCCTTTGTGCCAAAGACATTTTAGCCTAAGAGTTGCCAAAGTCCCAACATTTTCAGCATTGCTGAAAAGTCCAAGGCCCAAGTTTCCTCCAAGATCCAAGGCAAACTCTTCACTGTGAGCTCCTGTACAAAAGAAAAGTTAAACAGATCCAACATTCAAAGGCAAAAGGTAAGCACTGCCATTCCAAAAGTTGCAAACAACAGGGTAATATAAAAAACTGGGACCAATGCAAGTCCAAAATCCAGCAGGGCAGGCATTAAATCCCATAGTTCCAACCCTAGCATCCAAAACAGTTTGCACTGAGTTGTGAGCTCCATGCAGCTCCACTCCTATGGAACTCTTGATGGTAATTTCCATGGCTTTTCTCTTAGGTTGGCATTGCTCCCTCTTCGTAGTTTCCCTTAGATGATCCACATTTCTAGCTTTTCCAAACTTCTGGGGTTTCCACTGAATTGGCTTCTCACTCTCTGCCTCTCTCACTGCCCTCTCAGGGGCATAGTGCCTGGCCTCCCAGGCCTTCTTCTGAAATTGAGGTGGAAGCCTTTTTAACCTAACACCTCCTGCATTCTGAATATGCCTAAACCCAGTGCCACATGGATAATGCCAAGGTGGAGCAGTAGCCAGGATTCTTTCTCTCTTGCCTATAGGGGTAGAGTGCCTGGATTGATGAACACTCTGACTTTGATTCCAAGAAACAAATTCCTCTTGTCAGCGCCATTTTGGAACCTGGTTTGGCAGTTGCCGCCATTCTGGTACTTGGATCTCTGTGGCTTTCTTCTCAAGGCAAAGCCTCTCTCTTTGCAATTCTGAGGATGAAGGGGCAGAGGACTGCCACCTCTTGTATTGCCCTCAAGCCATCTTTTTGATTTTCTGGTTCTTTCCCAGCAATGGAGATCCTCTCAGCTCCATCTTTGCAGTCCAAAGCTTTCCTGGTGTTTCCTTTCTGGCCAAATTCACATTTTAAATCATCCTGCTTGACTCTTTGTTCTTGATTCTCAATATAAATCTGGCTAAAAGCTGCCAATAACAACCATGCCACTGTCCCAATAGACTGCTGCTTTGAAATATCTCTTGAAAGATTAATCAGTCCACCATGCTTAGTCTCAGTCTTAGGCAATGTCTCTGGGCACAAGCAAAATTCTGACAGACTTTCAGCCAAGCCATAGCACAAATCATCTGGAGTCCGACTACTAATGCTGTCCTTTTTCCCAGCAGAAACCTCCCCAGGCTGGTCTTTACTGGCAGGCCTTCTGTCAGTCTTCTGGTCTAAGCTTTGGCCAGAATCTCCCTTGTAGAACAGCTGAAGCTTTTCCAGCTCTTCACAAGTAGAGGACCTCTCCAAACCCTTCCTATCAGTTCCCATAATCCATTCCCAAAAACTTGTAATCCACGTGGTCAGGTTAGTCACAGCAATGACCCTACTTCTCTGGTACCAAATTCTGTCTTAGTTACTCTTCTCTCATTGCTAGGACAAATACCCAACATCCAAAATAAAGGAAGGAAAGGCTTAGTTAGCTCACAGTTACTGGAGGTTTTAGTCCATACTCGGCTGGATCCAAGGCCAAGAGGCACAATGCAGAGGCCAGCAGTTCATGACAATGGAACAGCAACAAAATGGTGACAGAGGCAACCAACCAATCAGGGCAGCAAAGCAACAGCTTGAGTGTGTCTCTCTGTCTCTCTTTGTATTACATTCAGGCTCTTCACCTCAGCCTATCCGCCTTAGGCTACACCCACAATCCTAGAAGTACTCAGAATCATAATGTCACCAGTACTAAAACACAATCCCAGTGGATGATCAGTCAAATCTCAAACTCTATAAGTCCCCGCCTCATTATTACATGTGGCTTTGGGCTTTGGGGGGGGGGCAATTAGACATAAACCATAACACCTGTAGGGATAACACATACACACACACACACACACACACACACACACACACACACGAACCTGGGTCACAAGTAGAAGACAATCTAGATAAAGCAAGACAAGAAGGAGACAGGTGGGACAGAAAATCATCATATGTAGGCCTGCTTTAAGTGTTCATTGGATAGAAAAATGCCTGCTGTGTCAGCTTAATCAATTTTAAGGAATTAACATGAATGAGGTCTGTTTCAAGAGTTGATGTTTTTAATGAGTGAAGAACTAGTGACTCATGCCTTTTAGCGAGAGACCTCACAAAACACATTCTATGAAAGTGTATTTGGAAATAAGGGTGCTAGGAGAAAAAAACTGAAAACAACTATGCCTTCCACTTGTGATTTTTTTCCTATAGTAGAAAAGTAAAAGGTAGGATTTTAAATATAGTTTAGTCATAATTAAAAAATTCAGTTTTGTACCTTTCTAGAAGTCATAGGGAATGAAAGGGAAAAGAAATACTACAGATAGTTCTATTTTTGGGGAAAAAATAATATAAAAGAAGGAACTATGAAACATGCAAAGGTTGAGGGAGACAGGCCTTCAGAAGCACAAGGAAGAGATACGTTCGCTTTATGTCCCACCTGTCCAGGAACATGCTGAGAGCCAATGAGGAAGAGGTCAACTCAGTTATCTGCCGAGGCCCATTCTCCTAATGGAGCAGAACTGGAATCTAAGTGGAATCTTTCAGACAAAGCAGGAAGCAGGTTTCACAGGCCCTTCCTTAGCAAGAAGCCATAGTGGCCTTGGTGACATAAACTAAACTTGTTCACTCATTTTTTAAAAAATGTAAAATTAAGTCAATAAATAAATAAAGTGTAAGATGTTCCCGGGCAGTGTCCATACTCAAAACATAAATGGAATGAGGAAGTTCTGAGTATTTTTGTCGAGGAGCAAACAGAGATACACAAAAACATTTTGACAAGGGTTACAGCTATCAAGATGTCTGAATCCTTCAGAGATACGCTGTCATGCTCAGATGTATGTTTTCCCCTTTAGATGGAAATGCATTGGCTCTTAGTTACTTCTGATGAACAAACATTCACCCATCATGGTATCCAAGCTTGGAAAGACTGGCCTGATAGTGGGTCTAAAATCTAAGTTTTCTCTCCTGTCTCTCTCTGCCTCCTTCACTTCATTGCCACAAAATTCCCATCCTTTGAGTTCACCAGGACCTCGTTTCTGGGAACTGCACTTGCTGGAGGTAACTCTGCTCTAGGAGCTTGGAGTTTCTTTTGAGTTTCTAGATGGAGTAGAATGAAGGATCAAACTATATTGTATGCGTCTGATCATTTAAAGAAGAGTCACATTGAAATTAATTTTCTGAGCTTCTAAAAGGAGCACACCCATGTAGTGAAAGTAAGTTCAATCTTGAGTTGCTTTAAAATCAATGCACAACTTTTCAAAGTAATGCAGTTCCCTAACTCAGTGATTATTAAGGTGTGGTATCCCTCACCAATCCCATCAACACTGCCAGAACTTATTAGAAATGCTGACAAGGGGATGAGGCCGAGAAACTTGTGTTTCAATATCTAGCAAGGAACCCTGATGCACAGCAAAGCTCAAGGACCACCAGCCTAGGTCCCTGCAAGCACACGAAATCAGAAATGGTGCTGGAGTCAGAACCAGACTGATCTCATGCCACACTAAATCTCCCCGGGCATTAGTTCCTGACTGAAATTGAGCAGGGAAAATTCAATTTGGGAAGTCTAAGAACTTTGAGTTGTAATTTCTTTGGACTATCATGGACCAAGAAATTTTATTAGGACTGTAATTTGTTTTGACTTATCACTCACAAAAGCAAAATAATTTGGCTTCGAGTTGTGTGTGTGTGACTAGAGATCAAATCCAGGGTTTTTGCACAGAGATTGACTCTGGTACCTCTCTCTCTCTCTCTCTCTCTCTCTCTCTCTCTCTCTCTCTCTCTCTCTCT
>PVJA010034169.1:0-19141 GCA_004027025.1 Myocastor coypus | reverse complement strand
CCCGTGGCTCTTGCTTGCTCTCTTGCCAACATCTGACTTGTAGGAAAATAACAATGCCTTTAGGCAGAAGCGCTTACTTTAAGATTCCTGCTTTCTCCCCATCAGGCTGTAAAGTGCTGTTTGGCTGACCTTCCACAGTCGATTGGCATGTGGACACCAGATGCTGTGCTTTGGTTGAGAGATTCTGTCTTGAATTGTTCAGACTGCAGCATTAAGGTTCGTATCTCACTGCTCTGGGTGCCCCTAGAAAAGGAGCTTCCAGCCGGAGAGCCTCAGCCGTCTTCAGGAGTGAATTTTATCGTACTGTAAACTTCACATCAGACACGTTTTTATATTCAAAAGGTTGGTTACACATGATAGCTACATTTCATGGTTTGTTTCTCATTTAATAAGTTACTCTGTCTCTTAAATTACTTTTAGAACATTTCTATAATTTTTTCATTATAAATAAGGCAGCAGCCATAGTTTTTTTTTTTTTTTTGTCTTTTTGAGACAGGGTCTCCCTGTGCAGTTCAGGCTAGCTTTGAGCTCACTTTTGTAGCCCAGGCTGGTCTTGAACTCGCACCGATCCTCCTGCCTCAGCCTCCCAAGTGCTGGGATTACAGGCGTGAGCCACCACGCCCGGCGAGCAGCCATAGTTTTCTGCTCCAATTTTGCTCTGTGATAAGGAATTAGGACCCCAACAGAGGGATCTCATCCCTCAATTTATGTTTCTAAGGATCAGTTAAATAAGTCCACTATTTTTCCCTAATGGAGAATGTGTTATAAATACATCATTTGTTTATAATCTTCATTTGCTTATAATCTTGACTTTTATTTGCCTCTTTTTCAAATAAATAAATAACTGCTTTATTTGTTTCACTTTTATGTTCTTTTTCTGCACTTTGCTTCTCCAAAAGCTTGGTTTATGTTTCCAGGACTAGCAAGGTACGAGTGTTATTAACTGATACAGATGATATTTTATATAAACACGTAACCATGAAGTGTCTTAAGCCACACTCTCATGAAGATTTCCACACTGTTCTCATAGGCTTTCCTACCTTTACACTTCTCCAAGGCTGACAGTGGTGCTTCCTTAATTAGGTACCACTTACTGGTCTTCAGCTGTCACATGTTAATGAATGTTGTTTTCTCAGCTGCTTGTTAGTGTCTCGGCTACTTATTACACTCCTAAAGCCATGGCATACTCAGTAAAAATACCTATTAATAGCAAATTTTAAAATGATACCTTTGTTATAAATATCAAAATAAGTTAGACATCAGCATGTCATTACTATTCAAAGGTTGAATTTAAATAGACTTATCTCCCTGGGAAAATTTTCTACAGTAAATTACTGTAGATGAATTGCCTTGCCGGTGTCTCCCTCTCTTCCTATATTCCTGCCGTTTACTTCTAGCTTTTTTTGTTAAAAGGTACAACTGAAAGTGTCTCACTGTTATCCTTTCTAAAGAACTTATTTTATTTTTTTCTTGTTTGAGAACTTTTGTTTGTTTGTTTATTTTTATGGCCGGCTCAGCCTGCCCTCAGGGCTGGGCTGACGCAGCATTTACTGCCGGGGATGGAACTGTGGTCCCTGCAGCTGCCCAAGCTTTCCTAAGCATGCGCTTTAGACCACTGAGCCATCCTGCCGGGCCCCTCACTGTTATCCTTTCTGAAGTGAGTCAAATAAATTCTAGGATAAATCCGAGGCCTTGGTGCCCTTGAGACATGTGACAGAGCAGCCACAGTGCGCAGAGCTTGGCCCCACACAGCGCCCCCTAGTGGAAAGAGCAGAGGTAGTTGGCAAGTCAGTACTCTATTGGTTTACTGAAAGTAGTTAATACGTAATGTTTTTTGAACAATTTTGCATGCTTATATCTGATAATTTGAACAACTAATTGAAGACAGCAATATGAAGTAGAACAGTCATTGTTGAATTCTTTTTTATTTTTAATGTACAGGATCTACAGGGTCTCACTACATAAATCAGACTTGTAGAGATTCTCCTATTTTCAGTCTCCAAAGCGCTGGGATTACAGCTGTGCACCACCACACCCAGTCGGTACATGGCAGGCCCAGGGATGGAACTCCCAGTCCCTGTGTCTGGCAAAGAAGACACTTTAATCCACTGAGCTATTTGACCGGCACTCTCATTGTTGAATTCTTATCATTTTGTTTTTTCAAATTCTGTGTCATTTCTATTATTTTTATTTTTTTACTCTTTTAAAGTTAAATAAAATTTATAAAAAGGTGTCCCTACTCTAAGAAAGTGCCGTATGCGCTGGGGTATAACCGAGGGTACTGTTCATACATCTTTGTCATAAAACAGGTGTTGGATGCTGCCTATACAGAAACGTCTTTAAAGTTTTATTGAACTTTTGAAATTATCTGAAACAAAAAAGAAATTAATGGTTCTTCACCTGTTAATATTCATACTCTGTCCTGCTTTAGTATTAAGAATTTGTCTCAGAAAAGGTAGTATCAAATGTTTCATCTTAAAGTTCAGCTGCCAGGGAGGGCTGGTTGATGAGCTGAATCAGTATATGTATATATGTGAGCACAGGAGTGAGGCACAGTGTGCTTGCTGGGGTCCCTTAGGAGTCACTGTATCTCAGTTTCCTAGCAAGAGCCTAGGGTGCTAAGGCCCTGCAGTTTGCAAGTGCAGTACTAGGAACCAGTAGCTCCAGAATTTGTCAGTTATGGTGCCTGAGTCTTTCTTGCTATTTATTTGCTGCAAAAATATACTTAGGTTGTTCCTTGTCACTGGTAAACAAGACTTCCTCTAGTTCATGAGAAATGTCTTAATAAAGTATGTTGAAAGGGAAAAAAAGGGTAGGTCCCCCGGGTGATAAGGGCAATGTCAGTGGGTGTGCCCTTGTACAGCAGGGCTTTAGCTCTTAAGTCTGTTTAGAGCATAGTTATGCCTGCTGAGGAGTCAAGCTCGCACTGGTCGGGTGCCAAGACCACAGCCTTCCTTTCCATAATATACTCAACCCTTTAATCATGTGATTGAAACTGTAGGACTTTAAAGTGATCTTGTATGTATTAAGCCTGTAGTCTGGATTTTTCTGTCCTGTTTATGCTATCAGTGTAGACCTGAGTTAGAGAAAAAAATACATTCATGTGAATTTCTTCCTGTCACCATGATTGAGCTCTAGACCTGAAATAAGGCTCCTCTTGTACCACACTCTCTCACCTATTCCAGGTTCTTTATCTTAGGTCGATAGGTGGGATTTTGTTTTGGGTAATGTCTAATTTCTTCATTCCCTATAATTAAAACTAAATTTTCATTCACAACTTTCTTGATTTCTCAAGCTTCTGTCTTACTCTGACTTTCCATGTCTGTAGAGTCTCCCTTCTGGCGTTAGTGGAGAGTTTGCTTCAAGCCAGCAAACCCTCGTGAGCCTCTTGGACTTTTATCACAAGCACTTCTCATGCTCCATTTTGCACACCCCTTTTTATCTTCAGACATGGACCAAGTACTGGACACGTGGCTCTCCTCTATCTCTGGAGGCTGCAAGCATTCCCTGGCCTTGTGCTGATTATCCACCATGGCATCTGTTTCATTCTGCATAGGGATGGTTGGTAATTTATGTATCATGTCCTCTCCCAGCTCTGTAAGGCCACAAGGGCTCAATCAGTATCTGCACTGCTTTCACAAAAGATCAGAGAAAAACTTTCTTGAACAGATTAAAAACTTCTACGACAAATATAGTTTAATATTCTGATGTTAGCTTCCTGCCATAATTTTATGTTAATCTTAAGCAGCTGATGACTTTGTGTGTTTTCTCCTTTAATCTGATGCATGCTAGGTGGCACAGGGTGCTTTTAAAAGGAATCCTGACCAATGGACTCGTCTCTGTATATGAACTGGACTACGGCAAGCATGAATTAATCAACGCAAGAAAAGTTCAGCCCCTAGTGGACATGTTCCAAAAGCTGCCATTCCAGGCAATCACAGCCCAACTTGCAGGTAATTTCCATGGAATCTGAACTCATGCTACAGAGTTTATATTGTCATTTTATCCTGGATCTTGAGCAAGCTCAAAATCAGTGGTCCATTGAGGAGTTGTTCTCATTTTTTAGTGGTAACATTTTGGTCCTAATGGTGGTGGAACACTGGGGCCCTGAGCTGTAATTCTCAGCCACGAAAACAACACAGTTGAAGTTGGAAGAGCTGCTTTAGTAGCTGTGCGGCGATGCCTGTGTGCAGTGCTGCTCCATGAAGCTTTCCTTTGATGTACTGTGAAGGCAGCATAGATGCTGATGGCTGCCATCATGGGCCCCTGCCATTAGGTAGCTCAGTACTTGGACAAAGCTAAGCTCCAGAGCCTGTGAGCATCAGCCCCAGGCAAAGAGGCCAGGAGGGCTGAGGAATGCAGATTTCCGTGTCACCTGAGCTCTCTGTCTGCCGCGCTGGTGCATGTGATGTCCTGAGCACGCGGGTCCACCCTGGTCCCTGCCATCCTCAGCCCTGCTGGCCCACACCTGCCACACACTAGAAGCCATTTGATCTCAGCAGTGAAAGAGAAGCGGTCTATAGATTCCCCTGTGCTTTATTAATCAGCTTTTATTAGAAAGTCATATTGTCTTACTTTAATGTAATTTGCCATCTTCTGTGTGTCAGTTATAAATCAAAGGAAGTTCTCATGGTGATTGGATATAAAGCAGAATTGGCACTTTGCCCGAGATGCCCACCTTTTAGACTTCTTTGGATTCAAACCTCTAGGTAGATTCTTCAGCTTTAATGGTCACCTGTTTAATTTTTTATTTTAGTATTCAAGTTTTACTAACAACACGTTCTGTCAACCATGAGCACTACACTTTCCAGACAGGAGTCTGTACAAGAAATGAGTGCCTGGCACCCTCATCTGGGTCACTAGCATGGGGGTCATTTGTGCTTGCCCGGTGCTGGGGAGCCTACCACGCACCTGAGAGCTTTCTTATCTAATATATATAATCAGTGCTATGCATTTCCTTTAATCACTACTTTTGTTTCATCAAATTTTAATGCTTTTTTTCATTTTTTTAGCTTAAAATATTTTTAACATTCTCATTCATAACTTTATTTTTTTTCAGTTTTTATCTTTATTGGTGTATGTTTCCAACATCACACTCCCTGTAGGGAGCTGTGTGCATGGCACATCCTAATTCATTGTTGCAGCTCCCTTCTCTCTCCTCATAGCTTCACCTCTTAATCCCCTACTCACATGAGAAAGCTGTGCCTCGCTGCTCTCGTTAGTCTCTTTTTCTCTTTCTTTATATTTTGGTTTCTAGTAGAAGAGAAACCATGTGATGCCTAAGGCTTTGTGTCTGCTGTTTCACTCCACGTTATGGTCTCCAGGAGCATCCGTTTTCCTACAAATGATTCCTTTTTCAGTCTGTTTGTTTTGCTTTTTAGTTTTAGATATTCGTGTTGTCACATCCCCCAAATGAGAGGCCTTTCCTTGGCCACGTGTAGCCTGCGAATGAGCCCATCCAGGCATTCTCTTCTATTGCAGTGGTTTTGCTTTCTAGAATTTGTTTTTTATTATTTATACTTAAAATGTCCATTGCTAGGTGTAGGGGGTACACATCTTGTAATGTCAGCGCTCTGGGAGTCTGAAACCAGAAGATCACAAGTTTGCACCAGCCTGAACAGTTTAGGAACTTATCAAGACCTTGTCTCAAAATAAAAAAGGTCTGGAACGTAGTTCCATTTGAAGGGGCTCTGGGTTGGACTCCCACGACTGAAAAAGAATGTCTTATCTTTCTGTTTACATTATCTGCCTTTCCTTTTTGGTGGGACTGTGGAATGAACCGAGGATCTCTAACCTGTTAACCCAGTGCTACATCACTGGGCTACTCCCACAGCTCCTACATGCTGTCTAGTTCCTCCACGAAAGGCCTCAGTATATTAATCGTAGTTGCCTTAAATTCCTGCCATATCTGACTCTGATTCTGATGCTTCTTCAGGCTCTTCAAACTGTGGTTTTGCCTTTAGTATCACCTGTAGTGTTCTATGTAAGGGTGTATGTGATGCACAGCTTGGGAGCGGGTGTCCCACAGAAAGTACTTTAGCATTACAATGTGAGGTGGCAGGAGAGTGGGTGTCTCTAACCTCACAGTGAGGTGTGAGTTTTCTGCCAGCCTGCACCCCTTGTCTTCTCAGGGTCCACCTTTGGGTGGAGTGAGATGGCTAGAGAGGAGTGGAGTTGGGCATTTCCTTTCACCCACCTAGGGGAGGCTGTGATGACATCTCAACGGGCCAGGCTTTGATAGAATCCTTTCTCCTGAAGGTAGGGCTCCTTAACAAACAGCTCTGGAGCATTTTGCAATGTCCCTTTCCTGCTCCATGCAGGCAGCAGAGGGGATTTTTCTCCAGTTGTTGCTGTGAGGACCTAGAGGCAGTGGTCTTAGAAGGAAAACCCATAAAAGTGTGGGGGCAAGTGAGCATAACTGGGTCTTACTGGAACTTTTTTTATTATTATTTATTTAGTAAAGGATCCATAGGATCTCACTACACAGATCAGACTCATCGTGATTGTCCTATTTTCAGCCTCCCAGGCGCCTACTGGAACTTAACACTCAGCTTGTCCATGCAGGCCTTCAGTAGTTTGCTAGTTGTAGTCCAGGTTTTCCTACTCCTGCACCTGTCTGAAGTTCCTGGTCAGTGAGCTCTGTTGCAGTCGACTGTGAGCTACTATATCAGCCTGTCTGTCATTGAGTGTTTGGCAGAACATTGGCCTGTAGCCTCACTTTTCACTTTCCCAGATTTTTGTCATGAAGTCCTAGTAGCCCCTTCAGTGCACTGAGTTGCCCCCTTCTGGGAGGCATGGGTACCACGTACTATTCCTGTTATCCATAACAGCAAGCAGAAGCTCAAAGAAGTTAAGTATCTTGCCCAACCCCCCACAGCCTCAAGTCCAGCTGTCTGGTTCTCCAGTGAACCCTTTATTGTCTGCTTGCTTCTCAGAGGGAATAGTATAGTTTGGAAGTCAGAGGACCTGGATTCAAGTCTCTTCCTTCTCACTCATCTCTGTAATTATTTATAAAATAGCCAGCCAATCCATGTCCTCCCTGTGTGTCTGAACTAATAGGTGGACCAGCGGAGAAAATGCCTGTGAAATCCCTTTGTGGACTAAGCAGGTAGCACAGTCGTATGCCTGTTTCTCAGTACACCCAGATCTGGAAATGAGGTCTTCCTGGTGAGTCTCACCTTGGCATAGTTTCCTTTCTAGGCTCACTTTGCCACACCTGTGCACCAACTGGCTCCTCGGTCACAGAGGCTCTCAGTTACAAGGAGAAGAAATGTGCAAGAGTGTGTCTGGCACAGAGTGTCTCCTTCTTGCTCTAGGATAGCCATTCACCAGACAGAGGAGTGGCCAGACAGGGAGCTTCACAGGAGTCCTCTGCTGTGCTACACCCACTGTGCTTCATCACTTTGGAAGGCTTGCTTCTCATCCAGCCAAGCCCTAGGGAATTTGAGAATATCCGTCGAGCTTAAGAGCTCCATGGAAGGGGCTGTGGAGATAGCTCAGTACAATAAGCACTTGCCTGGCAAGCACAAGGGCCTGAGTTCAATCCCCAGTTCTGAAAAAAAAAAACTCCATGGAAGTAAGTTCATCCAGTTATATGGAAGCTAAATGCATGATATGTCCTCGGGATAAATCAGAATATTGTAAGGATCCTTAGGGTCCTTGCGGTGAATCTTCATGCACTCACAAGTGGGGTCACTCTCAGGGTTGCTGCTTCATTGCATGTGCTGTTTATGTGGATGTCCTTTGAAGCTGTGCAGTGTGACTCCACATTTAATGCCCTGAATCAGAGATGTAATGAAGCTGCTGTGGGCCATCTTTTACCTTGCTGATTAGATTCTAGAGGGTTTATTGTATTACTTATTAAACATACGGCTTAAACATTGTCAGGGCTACTGCACATAAAGTGAGATGTATGGCATCTCTTAGGAGAAAATCTTAGTAATTGAAGAATTTACACCTCTTACTCTGTAAATGGCAGATCTTTTAAAACTATGTGTAAGACTCACAGACCATCATTCTTTTAGAATAACTGATAGTTTGTCTAATCTAGTACATGTGGACTTAGGAAAATACTTCTATCTGTATTTTGTTTTAAGTTCATATTCAGAATTCTCTAAATTGACTTATCATGTTTAAGAGTCATCAGAATTGAGAGATTCATGAAGCTGAAATTGATCTGGTCCAACCAGTTTTTTTATGTTAGGTAAACTGAGGCCCAAGGGATTAATTAATGAGCTTGAGACCACCCCACCTGACAGAAGTGAGCTGGGGGAAGAGAACAGCAGCTGAGTCTCCTGGCCTGGGATTCAGTGCCTGTTACAAGACGCTCGGCAAAGTTGCTTTAAAATGGCATTCTAAATAGATTCTATAACCTTAGCCCTCCAGAAGAAAAGCTTAGTGATACTATTACTCTAAAACATGCTTGAGCTTAATATCAGTCTTTCTGAATATCAAATACCTTATACTTAACTTGGAATTGGTATTTTCCATAAATCATTGATATTCTAGTAAATCTCTATGGAATGTGATTACACATTTTTACACAGGTATTTAGAAATATAAGTATGTACTGAATTTTAGCCTCTCCATGCTTTGACAGTTTTCTAGTCTCTTACTCTCATCTAATACCCTTATTTTGGCCCTAGCCCTTCAATGTCAGTGAGGACTCAGGACAGAACAGAACCTGTGGTCTGATACCCTATAACTCAGTGATTTCCCAAATTTTCTGCTCAAGGAGATTATGGGACCAGAGAGGAAAGGGATTGAAGGTATGTAGTGTGGCTAAGGAGAGTCATCTAGAGAGAAAACATTCTCTTAGTCTTTCTCAGAGAGCAAACTCGTTGAGCAATGGCTGTGACTCATCCAGATAGTTGACACTGACAACTGTTCTACAAAGCACTCCACATGGTTCCAAAGTAAATCCTGAGGGGATTTGACTGACCTTGGGAAATACAAAAACTACATATTTTGTTATATAGCTCTTGCTTTAACTTGCCCTTCACCACCCAGCAGGAAAGTTTAACCAGGAGGCATAAAACAAAAAGGTAGTTTTGTATGCTGAGGTGTAAAAGGTTCAGATCAACAGCTTCCAACATTGCCAGTTTCGCCAGTAACACACTGCAATCATGCAACATGTGATTGTGTATACAACTACCTTCCCTTAGATCAAAGAGAAGAAATCTATTATATCAATAACTATTAGAAAATTTATCATGTCTACACTCTGTGCTGCATATAACTACAACGAGGACAACAGTGTTCATTTTTATCAAGTATTGGGAATGTACTACTAACATGTTTTGAAACTGTCACATTGTAATTTCTTATTAAAAATAATAAAAAAAGTAAATAGATAGATCCTATAGCAATTCTTTTTTTAAACTATATTTAGCCCATCAGGGAAAAAAAAACTTTAAGAGAAGTGCCATTAATATTATTGATATTTTATTCTCAACTATTAGTTTATGAATACCTTAAGTACCAGAAATATGGATAGCCTTATCACAACATAAAATCTCAAATGAAGCTTGCAATGGGAGGTAAAGGCTTACAGAAGCCATGGCAGTCAGAGTAGAAAAATGACAATCTGTTCAGCTGTGTGACGGCTCAGTAGCTGTTTTCCACCTTAGGCTCTTCTAACCTGGGATGCTTACACTACTTTAGAGTTAAGTTTCCACTGAACTGATCTGAGAAAGACATTTCACTCTCTCCTAGGGGTGAAGTGCAGCCAGTGGTCTGAAGAGGCTTCAATGGTGTTTCGGAATCATGTGGAGAAGAAGCCTCTGGTGGCACTGGTACAAGAAGTTCTTGAACATCCTAATCCTTGGGACCGAAAAGTAGCGGTCTATCTCGTGGACACATCACTGCCAGACATTGATACCTGGATTCATGAATTCATGTCACAGTATCCATTAGAGTCCTCAAAAGCCAATTACTGCTTCTGAGACCCCTACCACTAATTCAGACTTACTGAAGCAATAACAAATGCAGTAGGCTTTAAAACACCTCAGTTCTGCTACATGGCTCTGACTGTTGTGGGAGATTGAGAAGAACATGCCGTTGTTGAATGAGAGATAGTCAACAAGTTTTGTTGTGACAGAGTTGACTTTTCAAAGAAAATTGTACTTGAATTATTACTATGCTATTAGAATAAAAAAAGTTTGTCAATATAAAAACTGGCTACTTTGTCTTATGAAGGCATTATCTTAAGATGAATGTTTCCTTCTCTATAGATGTTGTCTTCCTTGCCATGCTGGGCTGTTTTCCAGTTAAACTGAGAATTTTATGACTTAACTTCTCCCTTATATGGTGATTATATCTCCAGGCAAGTGGTCCGCAAGGCATGTGGTGACTTACCTTGAGTCTTTAGCACCTCACCATTCCCACAAGAGCAGGCCAGGAAAATTACCATGCCACTCACTCCAAATCTGGATGGCTTCTCATTGCCCAGAGTGCCCAGACTCTAGAGCCAGGCTGTCCGTTGTCCTCCTACCCAGCCTTGTTCACCACATCCTGAGGTAGCCACCCTAGACCTTTACCTTACCCTCCCCCACCACCCGTGCTCATCCAGGACTGCTGACAGCTAAGACAGTGCTTGCTGGCCTTTACCTGTGTGTACTCCAGCCACTCGGCCAGCCTGGCCAGCCTGCAGCGCTTTCTTCCCACCATCTTTCCTCAGTGTCCTGTCTCACCTGAGCTGACCACAAAGCTTTCTCTGGTGCCCCTTTCTACTCTGCTTCGCTTTGACTGTGCCCCTCCCTCTGGATGCTCATGTCTCAGTGAACTTTGTAGTACACAGCTAGTGGTCTGTGTGCCAACCACACTGGATAAGGAGCCCTTGAGGAGTGGCAAGTCTTAGTCACTCCCATATCTGTGCTGTATTAGTAAATGCTTGCAAACCAGTTCTAGTAGGCACAGGGAGGTGAGCCTTGGTTTGTACTGCTTGACAGTTTCCATGCTGTTCATACTTCCACCATTGTCTTCCAGCTAGCAAGATGGATATGGAGCTAGATACAGACACGTAAAGGTGGGGGTGAAGTCAAGTCAGAAGGTCCAGATTCTTACAAGGTTTGAGAGGAAGGTTAAAAATCTGATTTTGAACACTCTAACTTCAGCTAATAGACACAAGCTGTTAGAAGTATGGGGGAGAAAGCCAGGCTGGAGATGAGTTTGACGTTACTTGTTTTTATTTGAGAAAATACAGAAATAGTAAAAGATGTTTTAAAGTTTTCATTTTAAGCATATAGAAATTAGCACTAGCTTTTAAATGTTTATGCTGTGTATATTTTAATGGAAAATTCAAGAATACTTATATCAGGGATGAAAGTAATCATGATGAAATAAAGATAGTGTAAAGGTTTAAGTCATGTAAATGACAATATGTAGGACACGTTTATGTTTAAGTCAAAATAACATACAACAACAAAAGCAGAAATCCTCAAATTATGTACAAGTTAAGACAAAGTGGTTCTACTTCGCTGACTAGAACTTTTTAAAATTGTATTTGTTGATGTGACTGTACAATTAATCTCATGCTGAGACAGTTTGGCAAACAAATGAGCTTAGCCTGTACTTCATCCCATATTCCCAAGTCAGTCCCAGGTGGGTTGGAAACCTCAGTGTGAAAGATAAGGTCAGAAGGGAACACAGGAAGACACCTTTATGAGCCAAGGGTAGGAGACAGGACACACAGAGTACTACTGATAAAAAGATGGACAGATTGTTACAAATAAAAACACCAGTTCAGCAAAAGACATTAAGAAGGACAAGGGCTGGCCAGATAGCTCAGTGCACTAAAGCGCCTTCTCAGGCAGTGCTCAGTGACCGGGTTGGGGTTTGATCCCCAGCATGCCATGCCAGCCCCACTCCCAAGGTACACTAAGACTGGACCTGTAATCCCAGAGCTTGGGAGGCTGAAAACAGGAGGAATCACTGTGAGTCCGATCTATATAGTGAGACCCTGTAGATCCTGTACTAAAATTAAAAAAGGACAAAGCACGAAGTGGAATGGTAGAGTTGACGTATATTATGGTGCCTCAGTTTATAAACTTAACTCTGCAAGATTCTGGTTGTAAGCGGAGTAGGGCAAGAACAGCATCAAATTTAGTAGCTAGGTTCAGTGTCGACCTTATGGGAAAATTTGACTTCTCATCCAGTTCAGTTTGTAGCCAGCATCATGGCAAGAAGTTCATGAACTGAGCCCCCACTGCAGTGAGTATAAACAAAAGACTATCCAGAAGAAAAGCAGGCAGTAATTGCCTCTTCACAAAAGACTGACCAAGTAAACATATATGTATACCAGTGTCTATAGGGAGCACCATGTGTAACTCCAACATGATATCATGCTGATGTACCAAAATGGCTATTGTTGTCAAAGGCGTGTAACTGCTGTGTAAAATAGTACTGTGCAAAGCATTTGGAGAAGATGGGGCCAAGGATATAGCTTAGCGGTGCAGTACCTGCCAGGCAAGTGCAAGGTCCTGAGTTCAGTTCCCAGTACTCCTCCATCTACCAAATAAAAGCTTTGGAGGATGTGGTAGGCATTCACTACAAGTATGTGCACAGGGAGGGCTCAGAGATAATGTTTACAGCAGCACTATTGGTAATAAGCAACCTGGGCCAGAGAGATAGCTCAGAGGACTAAGTACCTGCTTAGGCAAACACAGGGACCAGGATTCAATCCTCAGCACTACATGCTGTGCTGGCCCCACCCCTGGGCGCACTGAGCCAGCCACTGAGACTGGGCATTGTGGCACATGCATGTAATCCCAGCCCTGGGGAGGCTGAAAAGAGAAGGATCACTATGAGTCGGAGCCTCATAGTATGATCCTGTACCAAATACGTAAGAAAAGAAAGAATGAAAGGAAGGAAGAAATCAAAAAGAGAAAGAAAGAAAGAAAGAATGTAATAAGCAGCCTGAATGTCCACTAATAGTAAAATGAAATTTTAAAATTTGTGATATAGTCATGTAGCAGACAATAACCGCCAATCCCCCACCAGACCCCAGCCAGTATACTTCAGTTTGTTAGTTAGGCAGGTAATAGTTCCCGTTCCACTTCTGGTTGCTTCTGTCTTTTTTAGAAATGGCTGGTCACTGTGATGTAGAGCTGGCCACTATGATGCACACTGCATAAATTAATCTCAATTGACAAGCCATTCTGCCTCTGTGCTTCCTGCTTGCTTACCCCATAAAAGTCCTAGACCACTGAGATCAGGGCCTGACACCCTGGAAATGATCCTGGTCAGTGCCCATTAAGTAAATTTGCCTCCAAATCCTGGGAGTCATTTTGGTGTTTGCTTGCTGTTGTAGTCATGGAATGGAAAACATTACAGGTGCATGAACATCACATATAATCTCATATCAGAGTTGAGAGAATGAAGACAAACCACAGACAGCAATAAAGCAAGGACATGATTACCAAGAGTCCAGAAAACATCTGTGGGAGGGAGCTGAGACCCAGGAGAGATAGGCTGGCTTCCGAGCTGCTGACTGTTCTGTGACTGATTTACACAGATATTTGCACAGTCAAAACTCTGGAAGCTTCATGCATTTGTGCACCTATATATTTGAGGCCATAACAAATGTGTTTGCAAATAATCTTTAATATTAAATCACCACTTTTGGAGCTGGGGAGATAGCTCAGTAGAATAAGTGCTTGCTTGGCAAACTCAAGGACATGAATTCAATCCCCAGTTCAAAAACAAAACAAAACAAAACAAAAACCACATTTATTGCAGAGCCCAGCCTGGTGGCACACACCTGTAATACCAGCACTAAGGAGACTGAGGCAGAAGGACTGCCACAAGTTTGAGGCCTGCCTAGATTACCCAGTGAGTTCTAGGCCAGTCTGAACTTCATAGCAAAACCCTGTCTCAAACAACAACAAAGGTATATGCCTCTTAAAAAGTACACGCTCATAAAAACTCATCTTTGTGAAAAATGGTTTTATAATGATTGTCTGTGTTATATACAATGCCAGAATTAAACGTTGATTTCTATTAGGGCTTGGCCCACACAAAGCTTTCCCTTAGGACTCCAAAGTGAGACATTTTCCTATGACTCTACAGATTTCCTTTGCATGAACCATTTATTAAAACAGTTAAAATTTCTGTTTAAGGGATTTGTTCTGGAAAACATTAGCCTTTTCAGAAAGCAGAACTTTATTGTTGTGGTTATTTTAAGTCCTTGGACACTCCATTATCTCAGTATGGTGTAGAGAGAATGCATTTGACTCTGCTGGAATTATGTGTTTACCAAGTGATGTTACAGTATTAAAGCTTGGGCGCCTGCCACACCTGGCCGGGCTGCTGGGAAGACAAGATAGATCGCTGCTTGAAAGGAGACTAAGGTGCAGCCGCCCCTTGGCTGACTTCACTCTTGCACTACTAAGGACCTCCGAAAACCTCTAGGCCCCTCAGGAATGAAACACTGCCTGCCCTTTGCAGACAGCTCTAGGTCGCTCAGGCTCTACTTGCGACTAGTGGAGAAGCAGAGTCAGGGGGCCACACTCCTGCGCCTGGGGCGAGGCCAACTGCCCTGGCCCGGCCCAGGCCCGCGCTGCCCCAGGCGGTGTCGCCCCCAGGCAGGGGACCGCGCGGCGCCCCCAAGTGGACAGGGAGGGCAGAGGGAGCGGCGGGGCGGGGCGGGAGGGGCGGGGCGGGGCGGGAGGGGCGGGGCGGGGAGCGGTGACAGCGGAGCCACCCGCCCCTGGCTCCCACGGCACAGCCCACAGCGCCCGCCCGCGGGCCGCCCTGAGCTTGTCCAGCCCGGCTCCGCTCCTTGCCGGTCTCCCACGCTCTCCCCGCCGGCCACCGCGCCGGCCCCCTCTCTGCGCCCGGAGAAACCTTTCGTCGTCCTGGGGTCCCCTTCGAGCTCGCGGGACTCCCTGTCCCCGCTCTGGGGCTGCAGCCATATCTGGGCTGCTGAGAGGGACTGAGTGTGGCTCCCGCTATAAATAGCTGCCGCCTCGCCTCGGGCTGCCTCTGGCCAGGGATTCCCAGTGTTGTGATCCTTGGGCTTGGACCTTCGGGTCGCTGCTGTCAAGGCAGTGGTACCGCGGGTGCTCGGCTGGGGACAGGTGCCACCCGCGCTGGACACCCGGGCGCGGCCTCCTCCGCCCGCGGAGAGTCAGATTTCCCTAACTGAAGCCAAGAGTGGAGGGAGTGTCGGGGCTGGCGGGATTAGAGTTGGGTTTGCACTGCGCCCTCCAGGGACAGGAAAAGTTTCCCAACTGCAGGAGATGCCGGGGTTTAGAGCGCCGCTGCCTCAGTAGGTGCAGCCGGGGCAGCGAATCAGGCTGGGGGCAGGAGTGGACTTAGGGTAGTCAGCTGGCAGAATGGCCCCGGTAAAGTCCCGCCGAGCTCCGGACCTCGATTTCCCCTTTTGTACGGTGAGGTTGGGTTCCTAGGAAGGGCTAGGGACCCGGGCAGTGGGAACAGCGGGGCGCGCTGTTCGCAGGCTTCGGGCCTAGACTCGCAGTGCACAGCAGGAGGAGCAGCAGAGGAGTGTGAGACTGCCTGGCTTCCCCACCTACTATGGCAACCTGGAACCACTAAGGAATAACAAGGGCTGTGCACTCTCAGAAAGTGCGTGCCCACGGAGTTCAGAGGCATCTTTGCTTGGTCGCCATGCCATCACTACTTTAGCAAAACATCGAGCGATCCATACAGCCTGAGAACTTCTCAACTGGCGGAGCCAGGTTTCCTAGTTCAGTTTCCGCCCTGGGGACATCTTCCTCCATCCCTACCACAGCCATTACTGACCCTCACTGCAACACTTGCTCTCACACTCCCTCGGAGATTATTGAAAGCCACCTGGCCCAAGTCCTTCCCTGTCGCACTGGAAGAGCCACACTGAACCCAGGTGCTGGGCCCTGTGCGCCCAGACAAACCCATCTGTCGGCCTATGTGAGCGCCATCTCGTCCATGAAGGACCTCTGCTCAAGGTCACAAGCTGGGCATGAGGTCTGCAGTCTCCACCACCTTCCCTGGCTTTCTGGGCCCTTCCCTCTGGAGAGCAGGTTTAGGGGCTCTCCGAGCAACTCACGAGGCCCCTTTGGTGATCTGCAGCTGTCCAGGCTTTCCTTTGCAATAGCGCCCTCATTCTAGTTTCCAGATTTGTTTTTACTCTTCTTATATGTATTCTCTAAAGCCAGCTGAAAGCCTCTCACATACAAGAACTAGGGGAAATGATGCTGAATAGTCAGATTTCCCTAATTCAAGCCACCAAGGGAAGGAGTCACTGTGGTGTATTATTTCTAATGAGCTGGTCTTACAAACCCTGGGTTTTAGTCACTGGTCCTTTGGTTCCTCCCCCATCTAAGTGGAAAGCTACTGTCCTCTAAAAATAGCTTCCACCCCACCTTATCAGAGTCTCACACGTTCTCCTTACTCCTGGGTGGGGTGATTTCTCGAAGCTCAGAAAAAACAGAGAATAGGGAAGAGCAGCGGCACCCCTGAGTAATAGAAGGTAGTGGGTGGCCTGGTCATTGGGATCCTGGCTGCAGCCCCAGTGCTGCTACCCACCCAGAGTGTCCCTGGGGAAGGAGGGACTACACAAGATGACCTCTAGTGGAGGTGGAATCACAAGCTCCCTGTTATACCTTCTGGCATGAAGAAAAAACCATACCAGGAGTGTAATTTGGGTCATCCGCCCAAGAAGAGAGGGTGGGGAAAAGAGTGGGCGAACGTGGCTTCCCAGAAACCGAGAAGGAAAGAAGTGGGCGGTGCCAGTTGCTGCAGAAGAGGATGCAGGAACTGGGAAGGGGCCCCAAGAACTGGCAAGGGGGTATGGGTGGCTTTGTCCAGGGCATGTCAAAGGATGAGAATCTGCCCATGACTCAGCCTCTGTAAGCCTCAGTTTCCTCCTCTTTATGATGAGGCTGACAACAGCACCCACTTCCTATGGGCAGCTGCGGGAATGAAGTGAGATGATTCTGGGCAAGCCCTGGAGGCAGAGGTGATGCCTGGGACAGTGTTACTGTGTTAGTGAGGGCAGGGGCAGAGGCAGGAGCTCGCTGGAGCTGAGATGGCCCTCAGCTCTTTCCAAAAACTTACATAAGAAAGGAAGTGGAGGGAAGAGAGAAGCTGGGGCAGCCACAGAGGGGAGGCAGGTGCTTTGGGAGTGTGATGGGAGAACCCAGTAGAGGCCCAGAGCATTAGAAGACAACTTAAAGGGCAGTCTCAGATTGCCTTCCTTAGGGACTGCCTTCCTTAGTGCCCTGCCAAATGGCACAAGCTCTGCAGGGGGTCTTCACCCCTGAGGACCAAGCTGAGCAAAAAGAGGAAATGAAACAGGTCCTGCCTTGGGTCTCTGTGTCCCCAGGCAGACTTCCGGCACACATGAAGGAGGGCAGTGTTGGTCCATGCAGGTCCTGGGGGGAGGGGGGTCTCATGACCTTGGCTTGTTATTTCTGAAGTGACATCATCTATTGATGACTCCTCCTGAGGCCAGGCATAATGGCCTTTTCCAGTCAATGTTTTGATTTTGCAGTCTTACTAATACACCAGTCAGACTGCCAACACTTCTAGAGGCCAGTTCAATTTCCCCTTAGGCCAGAACAACAAACAGATCAATTATTTTGGGCGCTAAGAGCCATTGTCAGTTGAAACCACAGGACTGTCCTGCTTCTGTGGCACAACATGATTTAATAACTCTGGGGCCATTTCCTCCCTTCTCTTTCGTTTGATAAGATCTTCCTGGTTAATTACAACAAGACCTGATTTGCTTTGCTCTTAATGATAATGAAAGAATGAGCTCATTGAAGTCAGCCCAGGACACAGTCTGGAAAGATTTCTTGGCATTAGAAGGACCAAGGTCCTTGTCTGGTCTGAAAAACTGAACAAACTCAAGCATTTTTCTCTTATATTATTTTACACAAGAGCTGAACATTACCTGGCCCCAAGAGGAAAGTGGGAGGGAGAAGGGGATGAGCTATATGTCTGTCCCCAGCCCTAGCTACCCTTCACTCTGGAGTTCATGCAGTGATGCCCCCAAGGCTGCCCCTGGATGAGCCTATGATGGGTCGTGGTTATCTGCAAGTGCTGGACATTTGTTCACGTGGCCAGAGGAAGCCAGGTAAACAGAAATGTCTCTTCGCCTCACTCAGCTTCCTTCACGGACTTGTCTTTCTACCAAGCTCTTCAAGGTGGCGCCACTTCTAATCCTGTTTTCCTCCTACCCCATCACTTGCCCCAAGCTCAGTCACCTCGGTGCCCCCAACTACTCCTCATCTCTCAAGTTCTTGTGTCCAACCTGACTGCTCTTTGCAGCTCCTGGCATCCACGATGCCTATGTACTGGACAAAGTCAAAGGATTTCCCAAAGGTGCCCCAAGCCCATGAGGCCCAGGCTCAGGCTCTTCTCCCAGTTGCCCTCCTGTGTTCCCAGCTTGGTTAACAGTGACAAGTCCACACAGACAGAGTCGCAAGCCTCTCCTCTTCCCCCATCATGCCATCACCTAGGGCTGAGAGTTCTACCCTGCTGAATATCTCATGTCAATTTCTATCCATATATCTACCTTCCCAGTTCAGCAATTTGTCATCTGACAAGTGTCAGAGCCTTTTCAAAATGTTCTGCCTGCTGCTGGTAAAAGATCTTTGTGAAGCAGGGCTGTAATGGTGCCAATTCTTCCCTCCAGGGACCCCTTATTTCCTAACCAGAAAAAGACCCGATTTCTTAGCATCCAATAAGATCGGACCCCAAGCTACTTCTCAGAAGTGGCCTCCGGGCCCTCCCCTAAGTTCAGCCTGTCTTCTTGCCCTGGCAGCGTGTCTTTGTGCCTCCCTGCCTTCCTGCTGCTGTTCCCCCTGCCTGCTGCTCTTCTGCCCCTTCTCAGTTCATGTACTTAGGACTGTGCCTTACAGCCAGGCTCCTTAGGGTCTCTTCGCTGCTCCCACAAAGCCAGGCTCTGTCAGCTGAGTGCCAGCCACGCTGTATGCTAACTGGAATTGTCTGTTGTCATTGCTGCCTCTTGGTAAACTGAAAGCTCCCTGAGGACAAGATGATGGCTGATTTACTCCTGCCTCTCTAGTTTCCTGCTCTCAGCGCAATTCCTAACATGGTGCGAGTGCACTAGGTTTTAATGGTTGGCTGGCCACAGAGTGAATAAATGCATAAAGAGGAAACCAGGGAAGACTCTCCG
>PVJA010034168.1:0-22786 GCA_004027025.1 Myocastor coypus | reverse complement strand
GAAAAAAAAAAAAAAAAAAAAAAAAAAAAAAGTTATAAGAAGTTAAAAAGAAAAAAATTAAAAAGTTTTAAATATTAACTACTCCAAACTATTATATTCTTTCTTTCTTTTTTTTTTGCCGGACTGGGGTTCAAACTCACAACTTTGCACTTGCCAGGTAGGCACTTGTACTACGAAGCTATCTCCCTGGCCCCCTCCAAAATATTCTTAAAATTTTTTCCAACCCAGAGTACTTAAAAGCATCCGCCCTTGTTGATTAAAGGTCACTTTAACCTTTAACCTAACAAGAGGAAAAAGACCCAAAAAGAAAATATAAAACTTACAATTCAGACATTCTAGTGCCGGGCGTGGTGGCTCACGCCTGTAATCCCAGCACTTGGGAGGCTGAGGCAGGAGGATCGGTGAGAGTTCGAGACCAGCCTGGGCTACAAAACTGAGCTCAAGGCCAGCCTGAACTGTACAGTGAGACCCTGTCTCAAAAAGACAAAAAAAAAAAAAAAAAAAAACAATTCAGACATTCTAGCATCAATTTCATTTTAAATACTTAAGTATTTAAATACTTATTAAAATTCCCTTGCATTCCAGATAAGACGATAAATACCAGACAAACAAACAAACAAAAAGCTACACTTTATTGTAAAGTAGTTTTCAATCCATTAAAAAAGATACAGGAAAACAAGTATAATAAGGGCTACCAGTGCAAGGGCTATGGATATAGCTCAGTGGTATTAAATGCCTGCCTTACAAGTCCAAGGTCCAGAGTTCAATCCCCAATATGGCACAAATGGCTGCCTTGCAAGTGCAAGGTTGTGAGTTGGAACCCCAGTTCTGCAAAAAAAAAAAAAGAAAGGGGGGGGTAAGACTACCAGTGCAGCTTAGAGATAAGCACTTGCCTAGTATGAGAGAGGCCTGAAACTCAACTCCTAGCATTACAAACAACAAAAATGTGTAAAAATGCTCTTGATGATAAATTTAAGATGTCATAGGGTAAATATATCATTTCACTTGCCTTCAAAATGGTAACATTTACTACTGATAAATAAGAGATAAAAAGCAAATATAACAAGTTAACAAGTACAGTTTTTTCTTTTGAAGGATGTAATAATTTTAATAAAGCAACACTTATTCTAATAACAATACCCATACAGCCACATTTATTTACTTAGAGTAAAATAACCAAGTCTCTTTACATTTACTCATTTTAATTGATATAAATCATATGTACTGATTATGTGTTGTTTGCTACACCTACACTTAATACCATGATGATTATATTGAGCTAATTAACATATGCATTATCTGTTATAAGGACATTATTAACTAGAGTCACCATGCTGTGAAACAGATCTCTTGCCTTTTTATATTTTTGAAAAGTGATCTTGTTATGGCTGCCCTGGAACTCCCAGTTCCCACACTCCTTTTTTAAAGGAAACTGTTCCATCCACAGCAAAAATATTAGGTGGCTATGTCTTACTCATCCTCCCAACATCTGCCCCAGTCCCAAGGCTGGCTGCACTTGGGCAGGTTTCAATGTCCAGTATATCTGAGGACTAGCCAGGAAGTGGTACACATGCCTCAATATGAATAAGAAACTCTCTTAGGAATCTAAACTGTGATACAAATGTAGTTCCTTCCCTCCTCTCTTGAGCCTCTTTTGCCTCTACTACCCTAAACTCACCCATTTTGAACCCAGAAATGACCTCTAGCACTGCTAAAGCAGAGAGAGTTCCCAATTAATGTGACTGACCAAGAGCACATAACACACTGCCTTCCTAGTGTTTCTGGAAACTCTTCTCCTGGCTTTCAGAACACCATATACTCTTCTGATTGTCCTTTCTTCTTGGCACTTCCTTCTGACCCTCTTGGTGGCCTTCCTTATCTCTCCTAGCCCGCCAAATACAGTCATGTGTGTTCTGATAAATCCATAGAATGGACCAGGCATACTACTGATCTGTCATTAAAATAATCTCAGCACTAAAAGGTTTGACTATGGAGCAAGAATTTGTCTCAAAATGAAATGAAATGAAATGATGAAATTAAATGTACACCCTAGAATGCAGCACACCAACAGAGAACTCTAACATAAAAAAATAGACTTGTGTGATGAAGACATGCAACTGTAGGTTCAAGCAGTTGTAACAAATGCTCCGCTCCAGCAAGGGATGTTAGTAAGAACATCTAGGGCAAAAGCATATGGCAACCTCTAAACTCCCTCTTCAATTCTGTTTTGAGCCTAACAATACTATAAAAATAAAGTCTATTCTACAAAACGTTAAAACTACATTAATTTTCCACTATTTGAACACAAAAAAACTATCTATCCATCTGTCACTTTTGCTTGGGAGCAGATACACTTAAATCTTCAACAATGCTCATGACATATAACAGATTCTGTGAGGATTACAAACTTTCCTAAGATGAATAAAAGTTTTCTCTTACAGTAACCGAGCATAGTAAAGAGACTGGAAGCTCGCGCTATGACAGAGCAGGGTTTGAGCCAACTTACCTAAGCATCATCCTGACCAAGGCTGAATGGAGGCTTCTGTCAAGCCAAGTGTGCCCACCTTAGCCCTTGCCATCTTGCCTAGCATGCTCCTACTCCAGAGGCAGCAGGCTCTCACTCTCTCACGGTGCTTCCTTCCCACACTGGGGCTCCATTCCCACTGTGCTCCCTACTTCTTTGCTTCCCATGAGGTCTCCATACCACTCACACACTCCCCTGCCACTACCTGCAGCCGCAGAAGCTTCACCATCTTTCCCCAAGTGACCCGCTAAGCCCCATACTTTTTGTTTTCTTATTCCCATCCCCACCTTCTAGTCAATTTTGTTCACGACCTGAAATACCTAAAGCAAAACCCAAAAACTGGAGGGCTCGAGAGACAAGAGGTCAAAGTAAAAGGTGCACAGGGAGCCAATCAATTCAACATAATCAGAGGCAGCCTTGCTGCTCATAGTGCAAGTAAAACCAATAGCAACTGCCAGTTGAAAGAGCACACATTTGCTGAGCTTTGACAGGAACAGTTCTGCTCCCAGAACAGGTAAGGAGGTCTTTGGCTGGAAACCTCCTATCACCTAAATCTGGCCAGTCAAATATCTTTACTGTCCTTCAAGGCAACAGGAAGGATTCTCAAGGGTGAGTCAGAGCGGCTCCAGGAGGGAAAAGTGGCCTCCCAGCACACCATCAAGTACAGAAAATAGGAGACAGTATGTCTCTGAGGTCTAAAGCTGGCCTCCATTCACAGAGGACAGCCTGACTGGACGCAGGACAGTGAAGTGGGCCACTCTCCAACATTACATACCTCTGACAGCTACTGTTCAAATCTATGCATAGGTTCCTTGAAAGCATTTCTCATGTACATCTCCTGATGCAGGCTCTTGTGTATGTCATACGTTTCTTAACCAGACACTTCTGTATATTCCTAATGATGTGCCTGAAACAGAGGAGCAATTTCAGCTTAATAACTTCAAAGTAGAAGCCTAGAAAACTAAAAGAACCTCAGAAATCCATTAAAAGTCATTACAGCATTAAAGACTGGAAGTAAAAAAATTCACTCTTATGGGAAGTAGTTTTTCTATCTCCCACTTCCATCTTTTCTTTTTACTTAGAATTTTAATTTTGGGCTTTTCTTAACTCTCACAAAAATATACATAAATACAAAACTTACTCCCTCTACCTTTTCTTAATTAAGACCAAGTATCACAAAGTAATGTTCCTCCTTTTATTTTATTTTATTTTATTTTTTTTTTTTGTCTTTTTGAGACAGGGTCTCGCTATGCAGTTGAGGCTGGTCCTGAGCTCACTTTTGTAGCCCAGGCTGGTCTCGAACTCGCACCAATCCTCCTGCCTCAGCCTCCCGAGTGCTGGGATTACAGGCGTGAGCCACCACGCCCAGCCTCCTCCTTTTATATATTTACCAACTATATTAACTAGTCAATTATGACAAATTAATCACAGTGTTTCAAACTGAAAAAGATAACTATCAACCTTTTCTCAAGCTGATTTATAAAGTGATTTTCTCTTAGAAGCCATAAAATTATGCCTATAGGTAATACCTTTATATTTATATGTTTATAAATGAATGTATACATAACCAGAAAACTAGAAATAATGTTCTACTTCAAAGAGAATTATTTATTTAGTTCTTTATTCGCAACTTGTATTTATATGTGGAAGAACGTACAATCTGTTGTTAGCTACAAAGGCAGTGGCTTTTGATGGTGTTTAATCAGAAACATTCATTTATTTTTTCTCTAAGATATAAGAAGTAGACTTTCAATCTTTTTATGCTAATAATTAAGCCTATATCCTTGAATATCTGATGAAAACTAAGGCTGTCCCTTTCCCTCTACTCAGATTTCAAGAGAATCATGGACTCCTGAAGCTATCCCTGGACAAATGAAGTCCTAAGGGACTCTATGAACAAAACGAAATAACTGGGCATCTTGAGCAAACTAATAGAAATCATTCTATAAATAAACAATTCTTAGAACAGGAAAAAAAAAAAAACCTTTTGCTAGTTCTACAGAACCTAGATATGCCAAATAAACCCTCATTTAATTATTTTTATCCTATCTGTAAGGAATCACACTACTTCTGTAAATAATCAAATATAGTCACCATAAGCAGTAATTATAGGTTTTTGCTGTTGTTACTGTTTTCAGTACAAGGGATCAAATGAAGAACCTTGTGCTTGCCAGGCAGACACTTATGCCACTGAGCTATATCTGTCACCCTACAGTATTTAAATAAAACTCAAAATAATGAGGTTCTCTTGTCATCAGTTTAAAAGTATTCAATTAAAGCTTCAAAAATGTTACAAAAGAAAAATATCTCCTAATCATCCCAATGTGAAGTTTATAAAGCTAAGGGTTAGCTGGGCATGGTGGCACACGCCTGTAATCCCAGCACTTGGGAGGCTGAGGCGGGAGGATCGGTGAGAGTTCAAGACCAGCCTGAGGTATACAACTGAGCTCAAGGCCAGCCTGAACTGTACAGGGAGACCCTGTCTCAAAAAGACAAAAAAAAAAAAAGCTAAGGGTTGATCTAGATAGAGACAGAGAGACAGACAGATAGATGATATTTCCTTAAATTCAAAACCTTTTCAATTATCATGTCTGCATCTCGTACTCTAAACTACTATGAAGACAATAATATGCATTGTATTAATTATTGTGGCTGTCCTACTAACATGCTTTGAAACTGTCTCACTGTTATTTCTTATTAAAAGTAATAAAATTAAACAATTAAAAAAACTTTTCAAGTTTCATTGCTTTGTTTAGTAATCTGTTTGTTTTGAAAAATGAAATAGTGTAATTAATTAATGTTTGCTCTGAATGGACATAACTTGACAAGCTAGTTATCCAAAAGGGAGTAAAGAAGTTGGCATGGTGGCACATGCCTACCACCAATCCCAGCACCCTGGGAGGCCGTGACAGAAGGAGCACAGCTTCTAACCCAGCCTACACAACTGGGCAAGATGAAGTTTCAAAATAACAAAATAAAAAAGGGGTGGGAATACAGTTTAGTGCAAAGGCCCTGGGTTCAATCCTCCCATTACAACCACTATCATCAAAAAGATAAATTAACTTACAATGTTTTGGGAGATTTCACCTAACAAGAAGAAATATGAAGGACCACTGTTTCAAGAACTTTTAAGTTTAAAACGCAATATAAATTTGGGGCTTTGCCGGGCATGGTGGCGCACGCCTGTAATCCCAGCACTTGGGAGGCTGAGACAGGAGGATCAGTGCGAGTTCGAGACCAGCCTGGGCTAAAAAAGTGAGCTCAAGGCCAGCCTGAACTGCACAGTGAGACCCTATCTCAAAAAAAAAAAAAAAAAAAGACAATAAATAAATAAATAAATAAATAAATAAATAAATTCGGGGCTTATGGATGCCCTAACAAAATCAGATCTGTTTACCTCCACTTTTCTCCAACTCCACAAACAAATGACAAGAAAGAAAAACATGCACACCCAGAAGGCAAAAGAACAGAGAAGTGCATCAGTGAAGACCACAAACACTGGGGGTGTTTCGCAAGCTGAAAGAAGAGCAGAGAGGACTGCCCGCAGGGCCTGAGGAGCAAACAAAAAGCAAAAGGTACGTGAAGTTTCCCAAAGTCTTAGGAAAGGGCTTTCTACTGGCTCATCTGAGGGAGGGGACAGAACATGACTGAAAAAAGCAGGTTCCTGTAAAAACACACCCTTTTCTTATATATAAAAACCACCTCAAATAAAGAACTAAAATATATGAAAGTATAAAATTCCTAGGAAAAAACAAAAAAGTTTCATGACATTGGATTTGACAACTAATTTTCTTGGTCATGACACCAAAAGCACTAGTAACAAAGGTGAAGTAAGTTACCTATCAATTATAAAAGCTTCTGTACAAGCCTGGGCACTGTGGTCAGTGGAGGCTGGAGAGGGCAAGCTTGAGGCCAGCAGGGCTACTCAGAGAGACCCTGTTTCAAAGTTTCACAAATGACTGGGGGTGTAGCTCAGTGGCACAGCATAGTGGATCCAATCACTAGTGCTTCAAAATAAGTAAGTAAATAAATGTACATATATAATTAAATAAGCAGAGCTGGGTATAAAGCGCATTGGTAGAGTGCCCCTGGGTTTAATACCTAGCGTGGCATATAGAAAAGAAAGCTTCTATACAGCAAAGAGAACTACCAGCAGAGGACAAAAGACAATGTGCAGCATGGGAGAAGATATGTACAGACTGTGTGTCTGTAGAAGGCATCCATAACCAAATATACTTTAAAATTCCTACAATTCAGCAAGAAAAAACATAAACCCAATTAAAAGAATAGCCAAAGGACATGAATGGCCATGTCTCTGAAGATGAAACACAAATAGCCAATAAGCACATGAAAAGATGCTCAACCCCACTGATCACCAGGAAAATGTGAATCCAAGCCACACTGGGATATGATCTCTCATAGTATACCCCACACTACCAAAACACAGAAAATCATACATGCTGCCAAACTTACAAGGAAACTGGAGCTGCTGTACACACCGGTTAGAAATGTAAGACACATGCTGACTATAGAAAATGAGAAGTTGTGCACAATGTTAAAAGCACAGCACTCACTCGCCCAGCAGTCCTACCTCTGATGTGGATAGGAAAGAACTGGAAACAGAGACTTGAAACGGTGTTTGCTTGCATATCTAGGTTCTCTGTGGTATTCTTTACCTTGCCAAGAGCAGAAGCCACCTAAATATTCACTGACTGACAGCCTCCAAGCCAAAAGAAAGAGAAGATCCATTGCTTGTTCTAACATGGATAAGCCTTGAGGTTATTACATCAAGTGAAACTGGCCAAATCACTAAAAGACAAATACTGCATGATTCCTCTTACATGACTCAAGAAACAAAATTACCATTGTCAGGGACTGGGAAGAGAGAAAAGCGATTTTTCAGTGGGTTTAGAGTTTCAGTTTTTCAAGATGAAAAGGTCTTAGAGATATTTTGCACAACTATACATGATTAACATTTACTGTACTATGCACTACATATGGTTAACACAGTATATTTTACTATGTGGTTTTTACCACAGTAAAAGACAAATTGGGATACTGCCCTTAGGTTATGTGGATAGGCCCAATGTAATTACAGGGTTAACAGAAGTGGAAAACGAAGATAAAAGAGCAGCTCAAGGCAACAGGAGGGAAGGATGCTTGACCTGTCACTTCTGTCTCTAAAGGAGGAAGAGGGCCTTCAGCCGCAGAAGCCAGCCAGCCTCTAGAGCTGGATTCTCCTTCAGAGACTTGGAGACAGAATGCTGCCTGTCAGCGCAGGGATTTTAGGCTAATGAAATGAGAGCTGAACTTCCAACATACAGAATTGCTCCAACAATAGACTGGTGCTGTTTTAAAGAAAAAGAAAAAGTAAAGGCACTTTCTCCCACTGCAAAACCAGAAATAGCATCACCATTCCCATAAAAGGGGGCAGGTACTCTGGAGAAATGGTGTGGCAAGACTTCAGACTCAGGGATGCCAGGAAAGACTCACAGTCTTATTTGTTTGTTTATTACTTTTTATTCATATCCCTAAGTATTTCTTATATAACTTCAGTTGGCCACAAGAAATTAGTTGTTTAGATCTGCCTATGAGAATAGCCAGAAAATAGTAACTGAACATAAAGAGATTAAAACTTTCTACCTTAATCATGTTGTTCTTCATTAGTTTTCTTTCCAATCCATGAGAAAATGTATGAATTAAAGTGCATTCTTCATGAAATGAATTGCTTATAAGAAAATAACCTGCTAGCCACTGTGGCATACCCCTATACTCCCAGCACTCAGGAAGCTGAAGCAGGAGGACTGTCACCAGTTTGAAACCAGCATGGACTAGATGATGATTTAAAGCCAGCCTAAAGTATAGAATAAGATCCTTCTTGTGTTTTTTTTTAAGAAAAAAAGAACTAAAATATAAATTAATTCCTATTCATTCTTGTTATTTATGGTGGAAGGAATGCCCTTTTCTCATTTACCAGCTTACTACTGGCTGTCCTAGTATCTGCAACAAATAGCTGTGACACAAAGCAAAGCAAAAGTATGTAAACTGAGTGCTGGAAAAGAAAAACCAATATTATACACTGCACCTAACAATACAGTCTGGATTTGTGACACATTATATATTATAACTAGTATACATTAAATATATTAATATATTTCAATATATTATATAAATTACATTTTTATATAAATTATCCCCTTTCCATTCAGACAAATAACTAATTCAAGAAAGAAAATGTCTTTCTCAAGCTGTAAGAATTACAATTCTGGGTAAAAAGGAACAAAATGTTTATATTTTCACTTTTACCAAAATTCAATTAATAGCAAGCTACATGGAATAACTACAGAGCACATACACTGGCAAACAATCAACAAGTTGCGCACAGTATTAGTCCACTTTACACTAAAGGCTTAAAAATCTTTTTTTTTTTTTCATTTTTCATAAAAGATTTTTTCAGCTAAAATATGACCTTTCAACACAGATCTGTGGATATTTAACTAGCACATACATACATGCAAATTAGGATATTAAAGAAATGGGGAAGGTACCTTTTTAAAAAGTTAATAAAGTTTTTGTCTATTACATATACACAGAAAAGCCAAAAACCCTGAGTAGCTTAGTAAATTTTTCTAACACTCTCCCTCTCTCCCAAAAGGTCACTATTGCTCTGGCTTCAAATCCCACATATTCAAATCCCTCCTCTGTTGGCAAGGCCATTTGAATAGCACTACTACTCAGAAACTTACTTGACAGTCTAAGATTCCCTGTATTTGGACTAAAATAAAATGTTTTAAGGGGACAGAAGCAAGTACTGGCTGGCTCTAAGTGACGTCATTTCAAAGAGATGACACTGCTGAGGAAGGCATTTGTCTGGCTGGCTGGCTGGCTGGCTGGCTGGCTGGCTGGCTGGCTGAAGTGAACCTCCCAGTTCTGCAGAGATTACAACTGTTTTGCGATAGGAGTGGAAGCAGAGGGGCCTTGCTATTATCCAGGGTCAACATGCATGCTGCTGGGCCTAGATGGGGAAGGTAGCAGTTGAGGGAACACACAGAGGAAGGAGGGGTTCGGTCTCCTTTATATGGTGCAAAGACATTTTATAAAACAGAGACAGTAACTTGTACGTGGAGAAGCTAGACTAAGCTACTAACACATTACTTCACCTGATCTTTCAACTCCAGTGAAAGCTGTGTTGCTCCTCCTGGCCAATAGGGAAGAAGCCGGAAAGCAGCAATACACTGTCTCGAGCCAAGAGCAGTGAAGCAAATTCATTCCTTTTTAAAGTTTGTATCCATGGCTACAGACACCATGGGCAAACTGAGAAATGTTCACAGAAACAAAGTCATGCTATCAGATGCACAATCAGATGTCTCTGCCTGCAACTCATTTGAAGAAATCAAGTTTTCAGGCTCCAAAGTTTTCTAATTTAAGAGTCAAATGGCTTTGTCAGTCAAGCAATAGCCATTTTCCTTTCGATATCTCAAAGGAATGGTTTTAGCAGAAACCCTCATACCTCCCAAGCTGTACTATCCTAGCATGTTAACTGGTTTTCTTGAACTCTACAGTTTCCTAATCCAACAAGGAGATAACAGAAGAACAGGATGTCCCTAGGAGGCAGTCACAGAGGTAGGCAATCTGTGGCCAGAGTTACTGAGAAATCCATGAAAATGGTACCTCCCAATGGCATGCACGAATGCTTAATTTCTGTAAGTTCTTTCAAAAAGAGGGGGACAAAGGGGAACATAGTTCATAAAGGGAAGAAGAGAGAAGGGGAGAGGAGAAAAAGAAAGAGACCGAGACTGAGACACTTGATCCACATTGGATAGTGGGGAAGGAAGACCAGGTGGGCAGGAGAAAGCAGCTACTGGGAGGAGCTGTCCCCCATCCCACCCACTAGCCATGGGTCCTCCAGAGGACCAGGGATCCCTCCACCAGGAATGCAAAGGAGTCCAACCACTATCCCCAGTTTGAAGCAATAGTGTTTCTTCCTCAGCAAGAAATTAAAACACTGGTGGAAGATGAGGAGGAACTTCTAAACATGTAAGAAAAATTGTTCTGATTAGCTTCAAAGAATGACAGCCCAGAATGGGGGGGGGGGGGGATCAGCACATGGGTGAAGCTTGGCTCCTAAGAATAAAAAGACCATTCCCCCTCTGGAAGAAAGACAGGACCCTGAAGATCTGTGCCAACCCCTATGTCATGCTCATGATGGAGTTAGCACCCAATGGTGGTGGCAACCCTTGCCAGTGAGTACCCCAAGCCAGAGCTGCCTGCTATCTGCTTCCTAAACGCTGAGAATGCACAAAAAGTGGAGATCAAAGTGTGAAGAATGCAAAGAAGAGACTACAGAGAGGGGAAAATAGGACTGGGCACAAGTGGTAACAGTGAAGAGGCTGCGCTAGAAGCTCCCTCTGTGAAGGTGGAGAACAAGGCTGGAGAGGAGACCAGGAACAGCAGCATGAGTCCCCCTAACTTCTCTTCTCCTCTGCTTTCCTTCTTAAAATTTTGTTCTCCTCAATTCTTTTTTGCTTCATTTTTAATTCTGTTTTGTTTCTACTGGGTCCTTATATAAAGAACTTAATTCCAACATTCAGGCCTTTGTTGTTCCGCTTTTTTTTTTTTTTTTAAGTTTCTACCCTACTGAAGAGGACTTCAGAAAATCCATTCCCTGGTCATAAAAATGTACTGTGCTAATTTTCCTTTCCACAGTGGAAACTTATTCATAGTCACCAGAAATAGTAAATAAAAAATACATTTGAAACCAGAAAAAAAAAGATAATATAGCAAAGATCTATAGCTAAAAAGGTGTTCCTACATCCTTACTAGTAAATATAAAATAGTATCTCAATGACAGTACTATGATTGTCCAACAGGGTAATGCTCACATTTAATGCTCTAAGAAAGGTGATGTGAAGGATCAGAAAATATTAGAAACTTCAACTGAATTATATGCAAGCACTGGACTCAGAGGCTACGTAACTTGCCCAGTGTCGAAACTGGTCCAAAACTGCAATTTGAGAAGGTAGGAGAGGTTTGAAATGAAGCCTAGCCAGTATTTCCAGGGTATAGTGTTGCAGTGACAGCACTGGTTCAAGTAGTGAATGTCTGTACCGGACTGCATCTCACTCTCAAATTATTCAGTGATCCTCTGGCTACTTTCTACTTTCAAACTGCTTTTACTATGACCCTAGAAAAAGGACAATGGCATTCCTTTCTTCTGTGAGATGCAGTGGTCTCTTAGCAAGAGGAAATATAAACTGGCCTTGAAGAACAGACTCCATGGATTACAGCAACTGTGAAAGGTGCTAAGAGCACAGTGGCCTTTCTTACATGGGATCTAACATAGGAAACACACAGGAAATGCTGCAGGCATGTTTTTGCAGTAGACACATTCTCAAAGATACAGGAAGTTCTTCCTGAGACCACATGAGTAAGCCAGTTAGCTGCTATACTGTGCACTAGAAAGTTTCCAGCTTTGGTTCTAACTAGGAGGACTAACAACAGGTAAGGTAAGAATCTGGAGGAATTAGCCCAGTGATGTTCAGAAAGTGAGAGATGGGATAAGGTATCTCTCTCTCTAGTCTCAAAAACTCCAGTATAGCAATATACTTAACTCCTGTGTGCTCACTATTGGTGATTTGTTCTCAAGAAAAACATGAGAGGAGAAGAAAGTTCATAAGAAATAAGAATGAGGAAAGGAAAGATTGAGGAGCACAAAATTCCATAAGATACCAACCTCCCTCTGAAGTTTATATTTGTATAATTCTTATATCTTCCAACTTTGGGCTAACCCTAATTGGTTGACAGGCAGTGTTTGTCCAGAAGCAACACTGAGAAACAGGACTGAAAGTCATTGCCGCTGTACCTCATGGGCGTAAGTCAGTTTTCACAGCTCCACTGAAACCCTTTGAGGCAGTTTAATTATTTCTTATCCAGGAAAAACAGTGTGCAATTAGACATGAACATTAGAGAGAACAGCACAAAAACAATTACGTTTTCTGTTAAAACTGCTCTTTATTAGCATAGTAAGAACTAAAAACATTTTCATTCTTACTCATAAACAGCATGTTATGCAAATTACAGATTGGGTAAAGATAATAAAAAGTCCAAAGTAGAAAGTTTGTGATTTTTTTCCTTTAATGTCTACTTCTCAGTAAAGGCAGTTTAACTGAAATTTTCCTTCCTCTCCTATGCCTGGAAAAGACCTCTGCCTTCCCTCACAAGAAGATGAAATGCACTATTTTTCAGCTTTGAGGACTACAAGTCACAGCTGCCTACTAGAGTCACCAACAACCTACAGGCCTCTTGCGCCAGCAGCTGCTATTGGCTCTCTCCACAAAGGACTTCCCACCACCCCAGAGGGCGGCCTTACTCTAGTATACACTGCATTCACTCTCCTTCTAGATTCAAAGAAGAACCCCAGAGTAAACTGAATGTGATCTCCCAGTGCTTCAAGTCTGCCAGAATTCAGCCACAATTCCCTTGCATAAGCCAAGAAGCTTTCTCTCTGAGGGGCTTGGCTAGGTGTGAAGGAAAATACAAATAAATAAAATTAAAAGATCATTTGTTAAATACTTTTAGAGTGTAACCAACTTCTCAACCTGTCTCTGAAATGGACATTTGAATTGAGTTTATAAGGACCAGATACCTAGGAGAAAAAAGTGAAATCTACTAAACTATGAGCACTAAATAAGAAATCTAAGGGGAGGAACTCCAGAGAAACAGAACACACCACACAGTTAAGGAGGCAGTTACTTCAAAGTTGATAAAGAGTAAAAGCAACCGTGGTTCAGGAAACAGTGAGATAAACTCATAGGAACAAAACAAAACTTTAGGTAGAAGCCTAGAAACTGAATCTAATTAAGGATATATCAAAACAAACAGTTGGGCCTCTTCTTCCCACCAAGGGGGACCAAGTGCTGAAGAAAGGAAAGGCCTTTTATCCCTTCATTCAGTAAACATTTACCATGCCAGAGGTGACACCACTAAGGTAAACAGCAACATCAACCACCCTGTTAGAGCCTAGACACAAGTGCTGTGCATTCTGCATACAGCATTTGAAGCCATGACAAAGGCCGTGAAACCAGCAAATAGCATTCTGGGTTCATTGCTGGGGCCTAGCACATATGGACACAGAATAGGCTTACTCAAACAAAAAAAAAAAAAAAAAAAAAAAAAAAAAAAAAAAAAAAGTTTTTTATTCAAATTAAATCTCCCAATTCCATTCTCCTTTACAATGGTGAATTTCAATTCCTATCATACTTTTTGTAGGCTGCCCAGCAATGCCCAAGGCTCCTAGAAATTTAACTGAAAAAAAAAAAAAAAAAAAAAAATCAAAAACTGAGGATGTAATTTCTACCATCACTGTTTTTTTATTAAAGTGTCTTACCTCCTTTAGTTGCTTTTAAATGCCTACCCAAATGATCTTCCTCTGTGCCATTTCTTTTTATATCTTTATGCATGTATTTTACACTTTTATTTATGTATGTATTTAGTACAGGGTCTTGCTACGCAGTTCAGACTCATAGCGATCTCCCTGTCACAGCCACCTGAGCACTAGGATTAGAGGCCTGCACCCCCATGTTGGGTTTCTAGGCTGGCATGGCCCACTCAGGGTTCCCAGGCTGGTATGGCATGCCGTACAGGGGATCAAGCCCAGGTCCTTGTGCTTGCCAGACAGGTGCTAAGCACTCCAAGCTATCTCCAAGGACCCTTCTCTCTGTCTTTTAATCAGTTTCTGGAGCGCAAAAGCCATATTATCCATGTTCATGTTGTGACAGGCTTTGGTAAGTACTTGGAAATAAACAACATATCCTGTTACCAGTTACACCATATCAAACTACTCAGCACACCAACACAACCTGCCTTAGCCTGTCACAAGGAGTCATCATTTTTAGGACCAGCCTGTCATCTGCTTCAGGAGATGCATCTGTTGCAGGCTCCCCTTCCACAGTTCCCTAAATGTACCCCCAGCCCTGCTTCCCACCCTGCTAATCCACCACCTTACATGACTTAGAAAAAACAATGACAGTCTCACAAAAACAGAAGGACTATGGAAAATCTTCTGATTTAATAATATTTTCTTCTCAAAATATATGTATACCTCAAAAGTTTTGGATGGGTAAGTAGTTATCATCATGACATTACATTTAACTGTAATGTAGCTTCCATTTTATAATCCTACTCTGCTACTAAATTTTTTAAATCAAAATAGCATTAAAAACTATTAATCCTTTTTGAAACCGGGCCTGGTGGTGCACGCCTATAATCCCAGCACTCGGGAGACTGAGGCAGGAGGATCGGTGCAAGTTCGAGACCAGCCTGGGCTACAAAAGTGAGTTCAAGGCCAGCCTGAACTGCATAGCGAGACCCTGTCTCAAAAAGACAAAAAAAAAAAAAAAAAAAAAACCTATTAATCCTTTTAAAGAATAGTTTTTAACACTATATCTAATCTATTTATACTCAGCATAACCTCTGCTTAAAATAGCACTATCACAGGGAGCCCCATAGCATAAGCTATGTCATATCCTAAACATAATCCATATGGCTCAGCAAATAAATAGTTACTTTAAAAACCAACCTAAGCGTCTTCATTTTTTAAATCTGGACTTTTTTTTGTTATGGGGAAGAACAGGCATTTACTGGAAATTAAAGAAACTTGCATAACAATGAATACTTTCTAATTTAAAATGCTTCGGAAGAAAATTCAGCATGAGTCATCAAAACAAGTCATAATAAACTTTGCAAGTCACAGCATCTATCTTTTGTTTCTAAGAAGTAAAATTTAAAAAAGATAAGACAGAATAATACACTCTAAGTTTACCCAACATAAAAATAACAGATGTGATCAAAATATATAGTGAATGCTTGTACTTTAAAGTCTTAAATGATTACAGTAAGATACATTGTCCAAATCTTCCTCAAAATACCACCCACCCACACGCACACATAAGCACATTCTTTGAACACACTGTCCCATCAATGTGGCCACTTTCTGAAGCAGTTTTGAAGTCCTGTTTTGTGCCTCTTCCCAGGTGCCTCAATGTCCGGAATTGGTTCAAAATGTTTACAGCAGTTTCAATCAAATGAAAGCATTACACTGTGTTCTCACCCACTTTGTTCACTACTTCTGGCACCCTGTGACTTTTGGCTCTTCTTCAAAGTCAAAATATGGATGAAAAGTTACCATTTTGAGCCAATTCAAGATGTTATTACAGCACAACTAAAGAGGGCTAAAAGAGAACTCCTGGTACCTACTTGGTGCACACCCATGATCCCAGGCCCAGGCAGGCCTAGGCAGATGGACTGCCTCAAGTTCAAGGCCATTCTGGGATACACAATGAATCCCAAAAGAATAAGTAAAAGTAAAAGAAAGAGGATCCAGATTTGCTCCAGGAAGTGGCAAGAACAAGGTAAGTGTGTTTGAAGGCAGAGGAGGGTCTGGAGAGAATGGCTGTGTACTCTTCACTATAATACACTTTTCAATTTAAGCCTTCACTTTACTGTTTAGCCATATAATATGGATTACAATGTAAAATCCAGAGGACTATGGAGATGGCATGGCAGTCTAAAACACCTGCCTGGCAAGCACATGGACCTGGGTTTGATTACCAGTACCACCTGCCACGCCAGCTCCACTGCCAATCCTGGCCACTGAAACTGGGCTGAGACAAGAGGATCACTACAAGTCTGAGTAGTGTAGTAAGACCCTCTACCAAAAACATTAAAAAGAAAAAAAAAAAAAAAAACAAGATTATATATATATTCCAAGGCTGCACATGTAGCTCAGTGGTAAAATGCTTGTCTAGCATGAGCAAAGCCCAGAGTTCAATGCACAATATAACCAACATTTTTTTTAAATAGTGAGTCAGAAAGAAAACGTTTTTAATTAAGAATCAACTAATTTATCCAAATTAGATTTACAGTGTAACTGCTTCCAGGTACCTTCTAGCCACTTCCGGAGTACTCTGCCACACCCTCATTCCCACTTGCCTTTCCTTCTCCTTTTCCGTCCCCTCATACAGTTCCACACATACAACTTCCACAAATGAAAAGTCAAAAGTCAAGAAACTGAAGGAAGAGACCAGTTAGGGGTCTGCGTGAAAGGGCAAGAAGGCCAGCCTGCCACAGAAAGCAAGAAAGGGACTGGAACAGTTCCTAACACAAGATTCACCCTGCCTCCTACTTCTCTTCGGTGAAATCCATTTGGCCTTTGCAACCAAAACAAAAGGCAGCGAAGCTTATGACAGTAACCTACGTTAGCTTTTTATTGAGTGACTTAATACTGATATACTTAGTTACAATTATCTTTTTTCTAAGTAGAGGGAATAGAGAGACGATGACAGACAGACAGACAGACAGACAGACACAGATGCAGACATTGTAAGAAAGCTGAGATGAAGTTTTTTAACAGAAATATAGTTTTTATTATTTATCAATTTCTCTTCTTTGGGCTTCAAGTTTCTTGTTATGAGTAAGTTTATGAGACGCTCCCTAAGTTCCCTTCTATAGTTTATAAGCTCAGCACAGGAAGTCTCTGATATGTTAGGACCTCCCTCTCAGACAAAGCAAAACAAACAATTCCTTAACCCTCCACAATACAGGGCATTACGTGTAAAATTCTTATTCTATTCAGAATTAGAATAAATTCCCCTATTAAAAAATTCTTAAAGTGACTTCAGGATCTACACCACTCATTCTAATTGTATGTGCACACTGAGAGAGCAATTGAGACTGGGAGTGTAGGCACATACCAGTAAGAGGAGCTCTTGGGAGGCTGTAAATAGGCGGATCACTATGAGTCCAATCTAGTAGTGAGACCCTAAACACCCTTCCCTAATACAGACAGACATTCTATCTATCTATCTATCTATCTATCTATCTATCTACTGTTATAATACATTCCAGTTGTGGGTGCAGACAATATGTACACATTTCAAAATGTACAACTGTAGGAGATGCCCTAAACCTACAGTGTTTGCTTTATTTAACAAAATCCCTAATATCAGACTTCAAAATCAGTAGTCTTGTCCTTATGAAATAGTTTTTAAAAAAATAGCTAATTTAGATACAAAGTTAATAATTCAAATTTCTCCTGATAACATTCTCATTCTTCATATAAAAATAAAAGGGAAAAGAATTATTTTCCTGTTATTTTAACATAGGTAATTTGAAAATAATCTCCATCACTTCTGAACCACTAAAGAAAGGTCTATTTTATTAGGTTCAATTAACTTCTTTGCTCCATCACTAAGAAATGCTTATCTCTCAACACCTTCAAATCTGTGTAAAGGGATTTAGAGGTGGTTTATTCTGATAGTAGCAAATCCTCTCCCATCATTCATCAGAAGACATTTCTGCATTAGTTATAACTTCTTCAAGCTCTGTGGCAGTTTGGCTTGGTTTGGTTTGGTTTGGTTCTTTGGGTATTTTTGAGATAGGGTCTCATTACCAATGGGGCGAAAGGACTCCATTTTAAGAGAGGGTCACTTAAGTTTAAAGTTACTCCCTCACCCTCTCCCACATAGCTAACCATAAACCTACTTAGAGAAAACCGTGGTCATAAAATAGGAACAAAAAGTTAGGACAACTTAAGAGAATAGGACAAATGTTAAACCACGCTGCCCCATGACAGACAGATGGTCAACAGTGTCTGAGAAATGTAAGTCCTCTGGCAATTTTGTAACATTATTGTAACATTCCTGAAAATAAGGTAATAAAGTAGTGTGGTTACCACAGAAACATAAAAAGTATATAACCTGAAAGTAAAGTTCAGGCTGGTACAGACAACTATGGGAGTCCCGACCCCAAGTCAGGGCATTGGTCAGTCATGAGCTCCCAATAAAAGTTTCCGTGTTCTTTTATATATGGTCTCTTTTATGGGGGCTTATCTTTGCTTACTGTCATCTGCTGCTGCACTATGTGTTTCAGGCTGGTGCTGAAGTCACTATGCAGCACAGGTCTTGAACTTGCAGCAGTCCTCTTGCCTCAGTCTCCAGACTGCTACGATTATAGGCTTGTACCACAATGCCCAGGTAGCTATCTGGCTTAAATGATTAACTGTGACCTAAAACTTAGACCTAGGGACCCGGGGAGATAGCTCAGTAGAATAAGCGCTTGCCAGGCAAGCATAAGGACCCGAGTTCAATCCCTGGTTCCAGAAAAAAAGAAAAAAGAAAAGAAAGACAGACAGACAGAAGAAAATCTTAGCCCCAGAAACTCCATAAGATTAAAAATTTGGTTTGGTTTGGTTTGGTTTGGTTTGGTTTGGTTTGGTTTGGTTTGGTTTGGTTTAGAGATAGCACCTGGCTGAGCATGGCATCGCATGCCTGTAATCCCACCACTTGGGAGGCTGAGGCAGGAGGATTAGTATGAGCTCGAGACCAGCCTGAGCTACAAAAGCAAGCTCAAGGCCAGCCTGAACTGCATAATGAGACTTTGTCTCAAAAAGACAAAAAAATAAAAAATAAAGACAGCATCATTCAGTGAACTTCCCAGCAGAATGAATCAGCTTCTTTATTAGACTTATTCCCCCCAAAATGTTTCACATTCAGTGGGCATAATATTAAACAAATGAAGCTCATGCTGCTAGCCAAAGAGAAGACAGATTTACCAAAAATAACTTCTTTCCCTGCTCCTATCAAGTGGAAATGGCAGTTGCTCAGTTACCTAAGAACACATACTGCTGCCTACTTCCAGCAGAAATTAATGTTCTAAATTACCATCGATCAGTAACCTATTTAAATTATCTTTAACTAAAGGTACAAAAAAAAAAAAAAGAGTATGGAAACTATTAGCACCCTACAGAATAGGTCACTGAACACATCCTCTGAAGCACACAGCTGTTCTCAAATTGTAACCCTTTTCATTCAACAAAAATTTTTAAGGATAAGGATGTATTATGAAAAGCTACCTGCCAGGCTGAGATAGGAGATTACACGTTAGAGGACAGTCTGGACAACTTAGTGGAATTCTCTCTAAACAAAAGCACTGAAAAGGACTGAAGATATAACTCAAATCAGTGCTCCCTGGTTTAATGCTCTGTACTATGAACTAAAATTTAACTTTTAAAAAATCATTCCCTCCATGGAAATCCTTGGGATTAGAACATATAAAATTATTTAATCTGCCATAATCTACTTAATTCCAGGTGAGACTGTTTTCCAAACATCTGCTAGGATAAAAGTGACAAGTCTCCTGTAGAAAACCAGTTCTGATAGCATTATAAAGCTGTTTCAGACTATGCTTGAGATGCCTTTTCTAAAATAGTCACAAACTTGTTCCAAAGCTTCATAGTGTGCTGTTTCAGACCAACTACACTAAATCTCCGAATGTCTGTCTCTGAAAGGTCAAAATCACTCACTAGAAAATAAACATGATTCAGTCAAATACATCCATTTGCCTGAAGCAAGCTGTGAATGCTAAGAAATGACCCAGCCTTAGGCTCAGTGACAGAGGCTGAGTCCAGTTAAATGCCAACTCAGTTTTCATTTGAAAAGGTCTTTGTCCTCTCTGGGCCTCAGAAAGGTGGGTTAAATCTGTAAAACAGAGTTGGTGAGATGTTGTATCTCATCTATGAGACTGAATTAAAATGATCCGCATTTATAAACATACTTCAAATTAGGGGTGAGAGTTGGTTTAGTTACTGCTGATTTTAAAGTTACCACAGAAGGCAATATGTTAAGAGACTAGCTTTGATATTAAGAAATGTTAAGTATAACACCTACAAGGGGAAAAAAACAACTACATGATGGCAATTCTAGATGACACAATGAATGCCTTACTGGCATGCACTAGGTAGGGTTCAGGGAAATAAACACCCTGCAGTGTGTGGGTCAGGCCCACATAGGGCATGCTTTAAATGACATTGGTGAGGAAACCTGAAAAATCTGCGCTTTAGAGCCTATGGCTTCTCAATAGCTTTGTAGCCTTTAGCGATCTGTGATTAAGTAAGTTAATTCTGAGCTTCAAGTTCCTCAAAGGAAAAACAGAAAAAAAAAAAAAAAAAATTTATAGGACTCAAAGAAGGGTGGAGATTAACCTGTAAGGATGCAGTGGGACTTTGAACCAAAACCTGGCTGTACCAAACTAACAGGGTAGGGTGGGCACTTGAGTTGTCAGCTGCACTTTCCTAGTTTCCACATGACTATCAGGCAAGAAAATGTCAAGCAATCTGATGCACAGTACAGAATACACGTTAGTTAATGTTGCTATTCGCACAAGTCTAACCGTTACAGGAGCTCTGAACTACGTGGCCCACCCCACCCAACGCTGAAGGTTCCCTGGTCTCTACACGGAACCCAAAGGACCAAAGAACCATGCATTGTCCTTTTAGCTTACAACACCCTTGCTCCTAATTTCTCCACAGCATAGAACAATACAAGTGATAAAAACACTGACATGATTAAAGAAGGCACTGACTTAGAAGAGCTTTGCTCTAGGACTGAACTACCCTACTACAGAGACGGGAAGAGAGCCAGCCCTGGGAGATAGCCTTGGAGAGGGTGATCACTAGGAATCTCCTGGGATACTCTAGACAACCAAGGCTCTGAGGAGGAAGGTCATGGAGTCTCTTCTGCTGCTGAAGGCCAGATCTGGAGGACGTAATGGTCAGAGGAAGCTTACCTGAAGAAAGCAAAACTTAGTCTAGTGGTGCGTGTGAGTCCTATCACTGCTGCCTACTTCCAGCAGAAATTAGTGTTCTGAATTACCATAGGTCAGTAAGTGAGTGGCTTAATTGTCTTACTAAAACCACAGTAGTTATTAGTGTTTGTCAATATCCAGTTGCCAGTTGATGTTATTGTTGTCACCGAATTTACTAATGCAATATAACAATGACTAATAAGCAGCAAGGGTAACTATAAAGAAAGAGATGCAAAACATGAAGAATGCCCACCATACAAAGGAACGGGAGTCCATAAAAAAGTTCCAAACAGAAACCCAGGAGAAGAAAAACACGGTTGAAAGCATGGATAGTAGAAACACCAATGTGCAAACCCAGTGTCAGACCTAGAAGACAGGACTGTGTCAGTGATCACTTAATGAGAGTCACTTTAAAAACAACAACGGGACATTAGGAATGATCCAGTATCTACAAGATAACTCAAAGACCATTGAGATTAATTGAAATTAGTGAATAATCAAAAGACAACACAAAGGGCTTTTAAAAAACATGTTTATGCAAGTAATATCATAAAACTTTGCAGATGTGGAGAAAGAATTTAATATACACATAAATATACATGTACATGAGGCATATAAAACCCCAAATAGCAGTAATTGTAAAAAATAAACCACTCCATGAACATAGCAATTAAAATAAGAGCCAAACTTCAAAGATGCTAGAAAAAAAAAAAAAATCAATGAATCTATAAAGGAAAAGTCATCAGAATCAAACACAACACAAAGCTTAATAGCAAGAAGAGTATGAAGTGCTTCAAGATCTTAAAAAAAAAAAACCTTCCAACTCAGACTACATATCTAAATTAACTTTCAAACTTGATGGACACAAGATATTTCCCTAACTTAAAAAAAAAAAAAAAACTAAATAAGTTCATGTCCATCAAACCAAAAAATTCTCCAGGATATCCTAGGAGAAAATGAAGTTAACAATACCAAAAGGCCCAATAAAATGAACACAAAAGGTATGGTTAGCAGTCAAGTAGAAGGAAACAAAACAACAGGAAATGACTATGGTGACTGGCGTAAGTCAGTATGTATCAACTATAACTATCAATGTAAACGGGCCCAACTTCCCAATCAAAAGACACAGATGAGTAAATGCATCAAGAAACAAAATACAACAGTATGCTGTAGAGAACAAACACACTTAACAGAAGTCAAATTTATACACTAAAAATCAAAGGATGAAAAACAATGTTCCATGAAAAGGAAGCCCCAAAAAGTGAGGAATACATATTCTATCTTCAACAAAATGGATTTTAAACGAAAGTTGATCAAAAAAGGCAAAGAAAGATATTACGTATATGTCAGTGAAACCATTCAACAGAAAGGAGTAACAATTATAAATATATATACACCAAACCATGGCAGTCCTGATGTGTTCATAAACCAATTCTGATGGGTATAAAAGATCAGATAGCCGGGCATGGTGGCACATGCCTGTAATCCCAGCACTCGAGAGGCTGAGGCAGGAGGATCGGTGAGAGTTTGAGACCAGCCTGGGCTACAAAACTGAGCTCAAGGCCAGCCTGAACTGTACAGCGAGACCCTGTCTCAAAAAGACAAAAAAAAAAAAAAAAAAAA
>PVJA010034167.1:0-22750 GCA_004027025.1 Myocastor coypus | reverse complement strand
GACAGGGTCTCACTGTGCAGTTGAGGCTGGCTTTGAGCTCACTTTTGTAGCCCAGGCTGCTCTCGAACTCGCAGCGATCCTCCTGCCTCAGCCTCCCAAGTGCTGGGATTACAGGCGTGAGCTACCACGCCCGGCTAGTAATGTTGAAATATTACTATCAATCGTCTTGTACCTCCGCATGCTACTTTGGTTTTGTAGAACTAGCTGTTGATTGCTTCTCAGTCTTTTGGCTAAGATGAAGTGTAGAACTGTTAGTGGAAAGCTAATCATTTCAGCTGTGATTTATAAATAAAAAAAGATCAAAACTTTAAAATGCTTATAAATCATTATTAAAAATACTTACAAAAGGTAATCTATATATTTATACATTAATAATTTTAGTGATTTTGTCATCTTTTATGTTTGAAAAGTTTATTATCCAGGATCTTACGATTCTGCTTTAAAAATTTCATTTTTTATTTGTTTTTAGAGAATAGAAAATAGTGGTAATAAAAAGGTTAGAAAAGATACAGAATTTCTAAGCAAAATAAAGTATATTAGGTAACGTTTGTTGCATTGTAATGTTTTCTTCAAATTAGTTGTTTAAATTACCAGAAACATGATTGCAAAGCTGGAGGAAAAGCTTGTAAGAAATTAAAAAAAGAAAAAAAGAAATGCTCCTTTCCATTAAACATGAAGAATCAGCATTACAGTTATCCAAGCCACCCTGCATAAATAAATTTTCTTTACATGAAGGAAGAACAATATATATCTGTGTAGTTGGCAAATTACAGAAAATTTATACTCAGTAAATCAAGCAGAAAAGAAAAAATAGTCTATTTTTGTAAGATGTGGCATATGAATCTATATTCAGTCCTTCTTTTGTCTAGACAAAATAATTTCCAAAGGAAGAAAAGAGATGTCCAAAAATAGAGCTCTTAAGATTAACAGTTGTAATCATTTCTCTTTTGCACAAGTATCATTGAAGAATGAGAGATAAACATTTTTCAGAGCAGGCTAATTGCTTTTGTGTTGCATAAATTTGGGAAACACAAAATGTTACACTTTTAAACATTGCTGAAGTGATACGTTTTTTGCTAATGACTTCGTGATCAGGTAGTGACTGTTTACCCAGTTTAGTTTTGAATCATGGCTGACTTAGTGATGATTAAAATGCTAAAATTAGCTTTCAAACTATCAGAAAATGTGACATCTTTATGAAGTTGAACTATAGAGAATAATATTATAAACAATTATAAATTATGTAGCAATTATACTAAGGCTTCTTTAAACAAACTAAAATATTCATCCATGCATCTGCATGAATTCCATGCCAGATCCCTACTTCAGTTGGCATGGTGTTTAACTCACTTTATTTACTTCCTGCATTTTTACACTTCCCATTTGATTGTAAATTATTCTGTAATTAATGGCAGTGCTTGATTCTTTTTGTTCCCCCAAATAATAAACAAAATACTAGTTGGACAGCTTCTCAAGTTTAAGGAAGTATCAGCCTCTTGCTTAGGAGACCAAATTTTCCGCATAATATCAACAGGGTACTCATAATCAAAATGGGCTTCTGGTTGTTCTCATTTGCTCACCTCTTCCCGTCTTCCTCCTCTCCCTCCTCCTCCTCATTTTCCTCTTTCTTTGCTTTCTCCCAGAAGCCCAATAATGTCTCGGTCTCCACCTCTGACTGCCCTTCAGAAAGGAGGAATCATTCCAACTTCTGTTTCTGTCTCCCTGAGTAGAGGTCTCAAGTTTTACAACTTCTGATCTTTCAAGTCCGTGCAGGCAACAACAAGGCAGTCACCCTATGCCTTTGTTCTTTGCTGGTGTCGAGATAAACATTAAAACCTGCCTTGGACAGCATTGAAATTCTTAGAATTCACAGAAGGTATGCTCCCTCCTGTCTTTGTGTCTCCATGTGTGGAAGGGTAAAAAGAGGGATATTGTCTGCATACCCCCAGAACATGCAGTGCTGGCATGAGAGCAGGGCATTTGGCCTTGGTATTTTATCTTAATATATGTATTTGCCATTTTTGCAATGGGTTTTCTGTGAGAGCAAAAGTGTAATGAAAACCACTACTAAATCCAAGCCAACAAGGGAAAGGAAAAGATTTACATTAATATCGTTGTCATTGGACACGTGGACTCTGCCAGGTCCATCACCAGTGGCCATGTGATTAACTACTGCAGTGGCGTCGACAAAAGAACTATTGAAAAATCTGAGAAGGAGGCTGCTGAGATGGGGAAGGGTTCCTTCAAGTATCCCTGGGTCTTGGATGAGCTACAAGCTGAGTGTGAGCATGGAATCACCATTGACGTCTCCCTGTGGAAATTTGAGAACAGCAAGTATTATGTGACCATCATTGATGCCCCTGGACACAGAGATTTTATCAAAAAAGATGATTACAGGAAAATCTCAGGTTGACTGTGCTGTCCAGATTGTTGCTACTGGTGTTGGTGAATTTGAAACTGGTATCCGCAAGAACAGGCAGACTTATGAGCATGCCCTCTGGATTACACACTTGGTATGAAACAAGTAGTTGTTGGTGTTACCAAATTGGTTCCATGGAGCCAACCTATAGCCAGAAGAGATACAAGGAAATTGTTAAGGAAGTCAGCACCTACATGAAGAAAATCGGCTACAACCCTGATACTAGTTTTTGTGCCAATTTCTGGTTGGAATGGTGACAGTATGCTGGAGCCAACTGCTAGCATGCCTTGGTTCAAAGGATGGAAGGTCATCCATAAAGATGGCAGTGCCAGTGGAACCACCTTGCTTAAAGCTTTGGATTGCATCCTTCTGCCCACTTGCTCAGCTGGCAAGCCTTTGCAGCTGAACCTCCAGGATGTCTACAAAGTTGGTTATATTGGCACTGTCCCCATGGGCTGAGTAGAGACGGGGGTTCTCAAACCTATCTTGGTGGTCACCTTTGCTCCAGTCAGTGTCACAACTGAAGTCAAGTCTGTGGAAATGCTCCGTGAAGCTTTGAATGAAACTCTTCCTGGGAACAATGTGGGCTTCAACATTAAGAACATGTCTGACAAATATGTCCAACATGGCAGTGTAGCTGGTGACAGTAAAAATGATCCACCAATGGAAGCAGCCGGTTTCGCTGCTCAGGTGATCATCCTGAATCATCCCAGCTAGACCTGTGCTGGCTATGCCCCTGTCCTGGGTTGTCACACAGCTCACATTGCTTGCAAGTTTGCTGAGCTAAAAGATTGATCACTGTTCATAAGAAGCTGGTAGATGGCCTTAAGTTTTTGAAATCTGGTGACACTACCATTGTTGATATGGTCCCAGACAAAGCCATGCATGTTGAGAGATTCTCGGACTACCTACCTATGGGGCATTTCACTGTTCACAATGTGCGGCAGAAAGTTGCTGTATCATCAAAGCTGTGGCCAAGAAGGCTGCTGGGGCTGACAAGGCCACCAAGCCTGCCTAGAATACTTAGAAGGCTAAACGAATATGACCCCTAACACATGCCACCCCAGTCTTAATCAGTGTCAGGAAGCTGGTTTCGGAACTGTTTCTCCCAATTGGCCATTTAAGTTTTTTTTTTTGTTGTTTTTTTTTAAGAATTTTTAAATTTTATTTATTTATTTTTTCTTGTTTCAAAACCTTTGTTTATTCACTCATTTTTACGGCTGGCTCAGCCCACCCCGAGGGCAGGGCTGGCGCAGCATGTGTTGCCAGGGATCAAACCGCGTTCCCTGAAGCCTCCCAAGCTTTCCCAAGCAGGCTCTTTAGACCACTGAGCCACCCCACCAGGCCCCCAGGGATTTTAGTTTAATAGTGAAAGACTGTAACTCAGTGGTTTCCCAAATTTTCTGTTCAAGGAGATTAAGGGACCACAGAGGAAAAGGACAAACAAAGTGTAGTGTGTCTAAGGAGAGTCACCTAGAGAGAAAACATTTTCTCAGGCTTTCACAGAGAGCAAACTGGTCAAGCAATAACCATGACTCATCCCAAAGGCTGACACTGACAACAGTTCTGCAAAGCACTGTACATGCTTCCAAAGTTAATCTTGAGGAGATTTGAACTTTGAAGATACAAAAGTTAAATATTTTGTTACACAGGTCTTGCTTTAATTTGCCCTTAATCACCCAGCAAAGAAGTTTAACTATGAGGCATAAAAATGTAAAGTTAGATTCGTATGCTGAGCTGTAAATGGCTTAAATCAATAGCTTCCAACACTGTCAGTTTCACCGGTAACCCACTGCAATTATGGAACACTGGACTTTGTATACAACTACTTCTTCTTAGTTCAGAGAGAAGATATTTTTTTTCTTTATCAATGTCAATTAGAAAAGTTATCACATCTATACCCTGTGCTCTGTATAACTGCTATGAAGACAACAATATATATTGTATCCATTATTGTGAATGTACTACTGATGTGTTTTGAATCTGTCATATTGTTATTTCTCATTTAAAGCAATAAAAATGAAAGACTAGTTAATAATAATAATGCATTGTGAAAACTTAAGAAGGAATGGAGAATATTTTGTGGACCAATATCTTTGTGTGTGTGTGTGTGTGTGTGTATGGTAGTTTTTAAGTTATTAGTTTTTAAAATCAATAAAATCAATAGTATTTAAAATCAATGGAGACCAAAAATCTGTCACAGCATTTTTAAATTATGCTTTTTTTTTTTTTCTGGCGGGAACGGGGCTCGAACTCACGACCTTGCACTTGTCAGGCAGGCACTTGTGCCATGGCGCTATCTCCCCAGCCCCTGTCACAGAATTTGAGCCTCATTAAAACAAAGTTTAATGGAGAGAAATATATATATATATATATATATATATATATATATATATATATATATATTAAGATTGCAGAGGAAAGCAGATCCCACTCTAACTGCAGTGCCAAAGGATGAGCAAAGGTTGAGTGGCTGTTGTTGAGGAAATTCATTTGAACCCCCTTTTCTAGGAGAATTTCAAAGCTGTGCTATTGCTACATTCATTGAACGTTCACAGAAAGTGAGAAGTTCAATCCCAGCTGTCACAGAAACCTCAAAACTGCTCTCAGGTGCTGCTAGAGTCAAGCTGAGCACTATCCCGAATGTGCCGGAAGAAGGTCAAGAAGGTGAATAATGTCTGACAATGTGGGAATCGCTCTCGAAAAGGAACAGATTTTCTAGCCAAATGCATCTCTGTACAAGTCCTTTGCAACATGATCTTGCCACGGAGATCTGAAAAGACACAGAAAAGAAAAGACAACACTGGGAGAGTAGCAATGAATTCAGAATAAAGCGAAAGACGTTCCAGCCACAAGTGCTGAGCTCAGAGGGAAGTGCAGATTTTCTCCCAGGAATGGCTTTCCTCTCTCCATCTGGGCAGCTTTCAGTCTCCAGCCCAGTACCAACTTATCATTGTGGTGCGCTATTTGAAATCTTACTACAAAGAACTATGCTATTTTTTTTTTTTTTTTAATGAGGAAAAGGTGGGAGAAGACTCAGGCAACTCCACGCTAAGTGTCTCTCTAATTCTTAATACATTCTAAAAGTACTAGTTTCTTTCTGGATTCAACATTTATTTACAGAAGTGTTTTTTGTTTTTGTTTTGTTTCCCTTATCCTTAAAACTTTTCCTAGTCATGGAAATCTCACACTGAATAACGACAAAATTCAGACTGCCTAAAAGTACTACTTTTACTATAATACCTTGAGTGTGTAACTGAATCTCTCTGCAATGTTATTCTTTAGTTGATACACATGAGGATTTCTAATACCTAGGATGTGCTTTCAGCACAGTAAATGAGTCAATTTATTAAAAATTGATAGCAGCTGCTTGGCTTGTGAGAAATATCATGTGTCAGTAATTATTCCATGAAATGCAAAACAATAATAATAAAAATAAATCATACGATGATGACAATAAGTAGAAAATAAAAAACATCCCTGATTCTACACCAACCAAAGATATCCGATATAAAAATTTGACATGTTAGCCGGGCGTGGTGGTGCATGCCTGTAATCCCGGCACTCGGGAGGCTGAGGCAGGAGGATCGGTGCAAGTTTGAGACCAGCCTGGGCTACAAAAGTGAGCTCAGGACCAGCCTCAACTGCATAGCCAGACCCTGTCTCAAAAAGACAAAAAAAAAAATTGACATGCTACTTTACACACATTTTAATTTTTTTTTACTCATGCCAGTATCACTCTATTAATTATAATAACCCGAACACATGTGTGTTTTTAGATACCATGTTTGAGATTTTGATTCTTCTTTAACTTGGAAATATTACTAATTAAATTTTGAAAATAAATAGAATGCATTTGGATATTTGGTAAGCATGATTCTACCATGAATCTAACATAGTTCTAAGTTGACCTACAGAGTCTCCCAAATCCTTTCTTAAGTGCTGGTGAAGATATCATGAGATTTTACTGCTGTGATTCCATTACTGTATAGAAAAAGAGCAATAGAATTTGTAGGTATAAAAGTTAACCCAAGTCATTCATTTCTAGATTCACGATGAATGATTTTTTCTAGGTTGGTATAACTTATGTAAGAACCTCTTATTTCCTTTCTAGACACATGTTATCATGTTGCGAAGAGTTACACCACAGAAGGTTAACATAGGCTGTATGGCATAATAGTCTCTCTCTCTTAGAACTACATGAAGCCGGGCGTGGTGGCTCACGCCTGTAATCCCAGCACTCGGGAGGCTGAGGCAGGAGGATTGGTGCGAGTTCGAGAGCAGCCTGGGCTACAAAAGTGAGCTCAAAGCCAGCTTGAACTGCATCCCGAGACCCTGTCTCAAAAAAGACAAAAAAAAAAAAAAAAGGAACTACATGAACTTGAACTATAGAAACTAATACAGGAATGGCAAGAAGACCCAAAGTCTTATTTGAGATCACACACGTGTGTAAGTCTGAGCGATATGCAGCTGTACCTGTCATGGACACCTGACCCACAGAAATTTTGAAATAATAATCATGTTTTGTTCATTTACTATACATATGATAATTCATTACAAGTTTCATTGACAGTCTAGAAATTTTGTAAGAATATATAATTTAAAAAGGTCAATATGAGTAAGTCAGTCCTATTTTATGGAAAATGTAGAACAATATTTCATAATAAAATAATAGAATAACAATAGCTAATACTACTTTTAATAATAATATTTATTTCGTAATAAAATAATAGAATAACAATAGCTAATATTACTTTTAACATAATTCTGACTCATATCAAATCAAGCATACTTAGTAACTGTGCTAAAAGCTTTCACGTTGGATGATATAATGAACAATTCTTAAATTGCTGCATGAATTTTGTGTGAGATTTACCTAACTATTTAACTTGTCCAGAAAGTGGTTTCATAGTAAATTTATATCTTAAAATTAGATATTTTATATTTTGTATTTAGAAAAATTATTATAGTAAATATATTACAAAATAAATCCTTTCTTCAGAAAATGGTATGCAATTCTATTTATATAATAAAGAAGTCTAAATATACAGGTACGCAAATTTTAATTCATTCACCTTATTTATAAACATACTAATATGACTAAAAGCCTCATACATTTCCAAGATTTTCTCTCCTAAGCGTACTAAGTATGAAAATGTATGATCCATATTTTTAAAAGCTTAAAAGTTGACTGTCTAAAATACTTCATGAGATTCACACAAATGTAACTATGGCAAACCTTTCATGCAGACAGAAAAATATATTAAAAACTTACTTTGACAAATAGTGGATAACCAAGACATTATTTTGTCCCTATGTGTTCATATATAAACCCCAAGACAAAGTGTTATTGTCAATTAGAAATCTTGGCTAACTTTTGGGATGAAATCAGAAGCAAAAACAAAAAATTGTAGCAATCTGAAATGCTAGTACAACGAAGAGTGAATAGGGCTCAGTATATAGCTCAGTGCCACAGTTAACTACCTGGCAAGTGCAAGGTTGTGAGTTTGAACCTTGGTCCCTCAAAAAAGATAAAAAAGAAAAATGTACAAAAAGTAAGCTCTGGAGCTGGGCGTGGTGGCTCACGCCTGTAATCCCAGCACTCAGGAGGCTGAGGCAGGAGGATTGGTGTGAGTTCCAGACCAGCCTGGGCTACAAAAGTGAGCTCAAGGCCAGCCTCAACTGCATAGCGAGACCCTGTCTCAAAAAAGACAAAAAAAAAAAAAAAATAGTAAGCTCTGGGACCATAAGAAATTTGAACAATTGATAAGTGTTTGAAATCTCATTGTATTGAAATCTCATGTGAGACCTACAATGGAACCCTGATCCCTGTGCTTGCCAAAAGAGGCACTTAGTTCAACAACTTCAGTTTTTTAAGACGATCACATTGATGTGAATTTAGATGAGAATAAACTTCATTGTTTTAATTTTAATTTTTTTATGCATTTGCTATAGGGTCTACAGGGACTCCAGGGTCTCACTACATAAATCAGACTCGTAGTCATCTTCCTCTTTTCAGCCTTCCAAGTGCTGAGATTACAGGTGCATACCACTACACTCAGTCTCAATCGCCATTTCAGTGCGTCCCAGGGACGAGGCCAGCATAGCATGTATCGAATCCTGGCCACTGTGCTCTGCCTAAACAGGTGCTTTAACTCACTGAGCTATCTGGCTACCCATTTTTATTATTGTTATTATTATTATGGCAGGCTCAGGCTGCCCTGGGAGCGGGGGTGGCGTAGCATGTGGTGCTAGGTAATGAACCACAGTCCCTGAGGCTGCCTTAGCTTTCTGAAGTAGGCGCTTGAGACCACTAGACCATCCTGCCAGCCTTAAAAAAAATAATAATAATGACAGTACAAAGTATTTTTAAAACATAAAAAAAAAATTACAAGTGATACAGGATTTCATTAACAAAGTAATATGAATTTCTCAGTATTAGTTGTAATATATAGCAGTCTTCCAACCAGTTATACATATTAATAGATATATGCATGTAAAATTAGAAGAAAAAAAAGAAAAGAATTGTATAAGAAATTATGAAGAGTAAGAGTATCAACAACTGAAAAAGGGAGTCAAAGCAAACTATTAGCTGTACCTTTCCATAGACCAGCAGAAATGCACACTTCTGTTCTAACAGTTTGTCTAGGCAACTGAAGGTCACAGTTCAGCATCCTGGGAAAAAGAAGCAGCAATTCTTCTGTGGGCAGGGACACACTACACAAATGCATACTCATGTCTTGAATTGACATTCCCTTTAAATAACCTGTAGACATTTCATGTTTGGATTTTTAAATATTTCTTTAAGGGGTAGTTTGACGGAATGAAAGAAAATACTTTTAACATTTACAATATTATTATAAAATTACCGATATATACAGGGAGCCCTGCGTACGTCTTCCCATATTCTAAAATGTTACAACTCACACAACTATACTAAGCTGCCAGAATGACAAGTCACATTGATAGAATGCATACAACTATTAAGTTCATCGATAGCAATGGTCTCATATTGATTTATGCATATTCTTAACTCCCTGTATTTGCAAGACCTGGGTAGACTTAAAAGCTACAATCGCAGTCAGGATATTCAGCTATCATTTGGAGTCCCTGTTTTAGCATCACTTAGCTATAGCCACTCCAGTGCCTGGAAATCAGTGACAGCTTCTCTATTATTATGAAGATATTTCATGAGTAGAATAATGCAATACATCCCATGAAACTGTATTTCTTCGTACAACATAATATTCTCAGAATTGATATTAATTGTTCTGTGTAGTAATCTTGTTCCTTCATATTAACAGATAGTGTTTCACACCATGGATGAAGTAAATTGTGTTTATCCATTTGCTTTCTGCTGAGGATTTTAGTAGTTTCTATTTTGGGGCTTTTATGAATAAAGCTATTATAGAAACTAATGTATAAATACCTACAGGAAAGTTTATCTTTATTTGTTTGGGACAAGCTCACAGATGAACTTGTTATGCTGTATTGTCAGATCATTTTTAAATATAAAAGGAGCCTCTAAAAATATTCCAGCTTGGCTATTCCAGAAATAAATATTCCAGAACAAATAGATGTCCAGATATATCTGCATCCTTGCTAGAATTTTCTGTTGTTGCAGCACGAAAATATTTCATGTTCCAGACATATAGTGGTATGTGATATTGGCTTTAGTTGGTGATTTCCTAATGGAGAAAGATGTTAATTTTTTATGTATTTACAAATCATCTATAGCTTATCTTTGGTTAAATAGTTGTGCTTGTCTTTGCCCACATTCTATTTGTATTGTCATTTGTTTTTCAGTTGAGTTCTTGGAGTTCCTCATATAGTCTAAATGCAAGGCCTTTATTTTTTTTATTTTTTTTTTCATTTTTATGGCCTTTATTGAATACAGGCTTTCCTAGGTTTTCTGCAGGTTTGTAGTTTATATTTTAATCTTTTTACAGACTGCTTCATAGATGAAAATTTTTTACTTTTGATAAAATCAAGTTTGTTAATTTACATTTTTACAGATTATGCTTGAAAGTTTGTGTTTTAAAAATATTTGTCTATGACTTTGGAAGATAGCTCAGTAGAATAAGTGCTTGTCTGGCAAGCATAAGGCCCTGAGTTCAATCCCCAGTAGTGCAAAAAAAAAAAAAAAAAAAAAAAGTCGGCTAAGATAGTTAGTGGTGGCATGCGACTATGACCTCAGGTCTTGGGAGGCTGTAAACAAGTAGATCACTACCGGTCTGATCTAATAGTGAGATCCTGAACACATGGTAGACCGCCCCTCCCCCCACCCAAAAAAAAAGAAAAAGAAAAGAAGAAGAAAGACAGAAATAAAAGAAAAGAAAAGAGATAAAAAAAGAAAGTCTTAGCAGGCATTCTTCTTGGTGCTATACTGTAGAACACAGCTACAGTGATCAAGATAGTGTAGGAAAGGTGGAATGAAATGACACAGAAACAGAGGAGTGAGATAAAGAACTCAGACACGTATACACAAAACTAAGCATCATTAATTTCTAACAAAAATGAAGAATTTCATTTATCTTTTTCATTAGTGGTGCTCCAACAGAACAATGGCAAAACTTATGAAAAAACTATTTTGTCCTTAATCTTATACCTCCTACAAAAGTTAACTCAGAAACAATAACAGATGTAAATGCAGTGGAATAAATCCAGGTGATTGGCTTTGGATCATCACAATATAAAATTCTTATGTGAGCATGAAATGAAGAAATATGAATAGGTTACCTTGAACAGAATTAGAATGCAGGTTCTATCGAGTTTGAAGTGGTGAATTGATCTATAAAGCAACAAAAATAGGACAAGTCTACTCTTTGATACATATGAATACTCCAATCAAGTAGACATTTCTCTGCATAAATCAATCACCATCTTCCTCTATTCTTCTCTAATTTGTTTGACTTATCACAGAACAAGAAATCCAAATGCACACAAATAATGTACTTTTTCACAACCAATCGAGAGAAAGCTAGAAAGTATAAGCTGTGTCATGGTAGACTGTTACTACAGACTGATTGATACTTTACTAACATGAAAACACATTCTTTTGGTAAGTTCTACTAAACAAGAGATATAGTCATAGATAAGCTAGCCACCGAAGTTGTTTTGAAAATGTAAAGTTTTGGCTGGTGAGATAGCTCAGCAGGCTAAATGCCGGGACCAGTTTTGGATTCTCCGCACCACATGAAGTCTGGCCCTGACCCTGTGGGTACCATGGCCTCAGAAGGAGGGGTCCATGGTCGTCTGGCTCTAAGGCAGAGGTAGCACCCACTATTTGTGGAATCAAAGAAAATCATACTTCAATTCCTCTTGTTCAGAAGTGCCTATCAAGGAGCTCAGGCTGTCTGCCTGCCTCTTCACTGTCCCTCTGGCCTACTGCTAATTACCCACATGCCTATAAAAAATGTCACTTGGAGATTACAATTTCTCTCCTCACTGCTCCCTGGGTGAGGACTGATGTGTTTCTGACCACCTCCAACCATCATCATGTCCTGATGTTATTTTGAGCTTTTTCTGACATTAGCATATCTGACATTAGCATATCTCCAGTTTCAGAAAGCAGTGGAGTCTACGCTTCTAAAAGAGACTGCTGTGATGACCAAAAAATACCAATCTCCAGCAACAACAAGGTATTCTTTTCCTTTTCCTTCAGTTGTTTACTGACTAACAGATGTCTATTTACTCATACGGTAGAATTATTTTGTATTTTTAAGAGAATAAAAGATGGTAGAAAATGCCATTATAAAGGATATTAAAACTTAAATGCTCTTTTCTACAGACTTGCAGAAACTAGCAGTACAATAATCCAACCTTTCTTGTGTACATATCTATCTATTTCTTTTCTTCTTCTTTTTTTTTTTTTCACCTTATCCTCATCCAAGTTGTTCTTTTCCTTGGGCATAGCCTTTGATAGTGGATCGTGTGACCCCTGTGTTGGACACTTTTACACTAGTAATTGATGGTAGAGTATCCATATGTTTATTTGAAAAGGTGGTGTCCTTTAAGCATGACCACTTTATAATTACATTTTTGTAAAACAATTAAATATTTTTATCCAGATAAACAAGAAGATACTGGTTATCTATCTCTTTTCAATATTGAGAAACTACATCTATTCAAGAACTCAGCTACATGTCGTTGGTATACTTCTGTCTGGATGTTCTCCCAAAGAAACATGAAGTTGTAAATGGGGTTCTTTTTGTGGAAGTGGCTGAACTGAGAGTGTGTGATTAATTCCTGATTCGATGTTAGGATTAACAGTGCTGGGATTAAGGGTGGGTGATCGCTGGATCTGCCCACTGATTGGTCTGCACTACCCTAATCCCAGGAGAATGGATGCAATATAAGGTGCAGAACAGGGCTTGTCTCCCTTTCCTGGTTGTTTTTGCTGTATTTTTATCACTGTAAAATGTTGCCTGCCTGTGCTCTGTCATCCTGCCTTGAAACCAAATGATTTTGGGCTGAAAACTCCACAAACTATGGTCAAAGTTAACTTTTATTCCCTTAACTTGGGGCATTGGATAGGTTTTCTCAGCAACAAACAAGTTACTAAAACAGACCTTCAGCAGTATGTCAAGATTTCTATTTTTGGGCCAGCCAAATAGTTCAGCAGATTAAGGTGCCTGCAAGCAGACACAGGGGCTGGGGGTTTGACCCCTAGTCCTGCCATGCTGGCCCCGCCCCGGGACACACTGAGATGTCAAGTGAGACTCGGCATGGTGTGCACCTGTAATCCCAGCACTTGGGAGGCTGTAAACAGGCAGATAACTATGAGCCCGATCTAGCAGTGAGAACATGAATATCGTATAGAACTTTCCCTAAAACAAATTTGAAAAAGATTTCTATTTTCTTACATCTCAACTATCTGTTTTTCTGTTTATGATAAACAGGTCTGTAGATCTAGTTTATCATAGTTAAAAACCTATAACATTTATGTGGCTATGTAAGCAAATAAATTTGCTCACAAACCAAGAAACTAGTCATCCCAGACGCTCATGTCCTTCCTGCCTTCATCTGTGTTTACATCTGGACCTAGCTGTAAGCTAATTACCCTGACCCATCACATTGTCTCTCTTTTGCCTTCAAACAATATGTCATCAATAACCCAACTGGTAGGGGGCCTGGGAGATAGCTATGTAGCACAATGGCCTGTCTGGCAAGTGCAAGTTTGTGAGTTTGAACCCCGGTCCCGCCAGAAAAAAAAAAATAAATAAAAATAAAATAAATAAATAAATAAATAAATAAATAAAATAACCCAACTGGCTTTCCAACTTCCTCCTGTCACTGTGCGGTGACGTAAGCCACAATCCCTCTGCAAGCCTCGTATCCAGGAATTAGTCCTAAGCCAGTTAGTCCTAAGCCAGTCCTAAGCCAGTCCTAAGTCCAAACATTATACAGCAGACAGATACACTAAAAATGATGTATGTGTTGTTTACTGCAAAATTCAATTTTAACCTGATGCCCTCTACTCTTATTTGCTGAATCTGCCAGTCCTACCCTGCAGCGCTGAGGTGACAGGAAGGAGCATGCACCAACACATAGCTCAAGCAGGTTCTGACACCAAGAGTCGCACCTCTCCTGGGGACCTGTACCCTTTGCCTCAGCAGACTACAGATCAATAGTGCAAATTCCGCAGATTCTCTTCACCCCAATGAAAGAATTATTTAGAAACAACATGGTTTCTGGCAACGATGACCCATGCATCAAAAAAAGAGACGGAAAAATGTAACCTTTTCTAGGATTATTCTCCAGTTGGCTTTGACTCATTTTCAAATGGCTCAGAGTGGGAATAAATCTGATAGAACTCTTTTGAGAAGACTATTATTAGTTCATGCATGCACTGAAGAAATGCACAAATTCATTAGAGACTCTGTTGAGTGATACCATCCAGTACAAAAACCATTAAATCTACTGAATTCATAGTAGTTGTTTCGAGGTCAGTTAATAAATTCAGTCATCTAGGGAGGTGGGTCATGCCCACACACTGCACTCTATTTCTATAGAATGATTGTGAGGACAATATGCAATATGTCAACTTTCAAAGAAAAGAAGGGGGAAAAGAAAAAAAAATAAATTCAGTCATCCATCTACTCCATTTGATTTTCTCAAGATCTTCTAAAATATAGTTACAAGTTTTTCTTTTAGTTTTTGTTTTGGTTTGTTTTGTTTTTGTTTGTAGCTGACTCAGCCTACCGTGGGGGTGGGGCTGGCATGGCATGTGATGCCAGAGATAAAACAGCGGTCCCTGCAGTTGCTTAAGCTGGCCTAAACAGGCACTTTACACTGCTAAACTGTCTCTCTGGCCCCAATAATTACAAAACCTTTAAGTAAAGTAATTCAGAGATATGGCTAGGTCTGAAAAAATTATCAACCTCACGTTTTAGGGAATTAGGTTAAATCATGACATTAACAGTCCAGGAAAATGACAAAAGAAAGCATTCATCTGCACCACCGAGAAATGGTGTGTGAAACGGTATTTACTTTCAAAGGAGTCTAAAACAGCCACTTAAGCCTTGGAGTCACAGGATGGCACCACATCTGTTTACTGTTGCTCTTTTCTTTTCTAACAAGCACTGCCACAGCCAACACAGAATGGAAACAGCAGAGGTAGAAACAAGAGGGTGTTTGGTTTCAAAGCCAAGGACTTACTTAAAAGGAACAGGGACAAGCTACATCAAAACAGAAAAGACACAGAAGAAAGAACTCGCTTTTCAAAAAAAGAACTGCACAACCCTGAAAAGACAGAGATAAAAATCAATTCTCAGCTGCAGCAGATTTCACTTTGTGGAATGAAATACTCAAAGTCACATTTTTTAATCATGTCACATAAAACCAAGAGATGTGATGATTTTTATCTTTTTATTTTTTTTTTTTAAAGTTTATGTATATTTTGGCCAGCTCAGCCTACCCTGGGGTGGGGGGTAGTGGGACTGGCACAGAACGTGTTTAGGGTTCGAACTTCGCTTCCTGTGGTAGCCTAAGCTTGCCTAAACAGGTACTTTAGATTGCTGAGCTATCCTGGTAGCACTGATGTGGTGACTTTCAATATGTCTTCTCTCTGTCCTAGTTTCACGACTATCTACATGTGTAATTGGTAGCTTAAGGTTGGGAAAGGAGTTTCTATGTGTTTTACACATCATAATAATTCTAGAGGACTGACCCTCCAGTTTTTCTAATGAAGATTCATTTAAAAACTATCAGTGTATTCATACCAGGAGCCCAGAGAGGATTGAGATATCTGTCCTTCAATTCATGCATGCCTCTCTTACAGAAATGATCTAGATTTTTCCCAGTTCTTAGAAGCAAGAACCTATATTATGGGCAGTTCTGTCATTCTGCTTTCTAGTGACACCTGTGTTTCACATGTATAGATAAGGAGCATTTAAAACATCCTGGTAAAACTGTAAATTTCAGAAACTAGGTAGTAGAGGACAAACTTGACCTCTGCTTTAAAGAATCATTCGGTACTGAATCTATGAAGAGAGGACACTTAGGCACCTTTACAAAGCTCTGCCTGCGACAAAATAAGAAGCTAGAAAGCAAGGAAAAATCCTTAAAAATTGTGTTCTTTGAATGTTTTAAATCCAGAACTGCATTTTAAACCTGGAGGGAACATTAATTTGTTAGTGTTGCAATAACAAAATCCCACAGACTGAGAGGATTAATAAGAGAAATGTGTTTTCTCACTACTCTGTAGACAAACCTGCAAAGATCAAGCTGTCAGCAGAATTGTTATCTCTCGAGGTTTCTCTGGCTCAGAAAGTTGCATTCCCAGAATTTGCACATGACTTTTTGTCTGTGTCCTGCATTGAAAATACCTCTTCTGAGCACGCTAGCCACGGACAATTTCAGCCTATCCTGTTTTATTTCGATTATTATTATGATTACCATGATTATTATGATTATTGTATTTTATAGGGAAGGGTAAGCAGGGTGTTCAGGGCCTCACTACTAGATCAGACTCCTCGCTATCGGCCTGTTTACTGCCTTCAAGGTGCCACCACAAGAAGTCTCAGATGCTCTCTCAGCGCACCCTGGGAGCAGGGCCAGCATTGCAGGTCCCAGGAGTGAGCCCCTGCCCTGTGCTTGCTAGCTGGCGCTTTAATCCGCTGAGCTATTTGGCCAACCCTGTTTATTTCAAATTAACTATGTCGCTAAATATCACTGCCCAAAGAGAGTCATCTTGGGAAGTACAAGGATAGGGCTTTGACATAGCAATTTGGAAGGGACTCAACCTATAAAATAAAATTTTGGAAACCATGCTTACTAGGGGTTTAGCCCATTGGCAGCGATGTGGGCTTCTGTCCAAGTGATCCCATTTAATGTCAGACTGTGGCTTCCAGAAGACACTAATAATTTCAGCCACAAAGAGGGAAAGAGCCACTTTACAAATCAGTAAATCATGTTCAAATATTCACTTCACTAGAAGGCGTGCTTCACGCAGCACGGTAAAAAGTTTGAACCTGAAGGTTTTCCCTCTGTCAAGATATTGTGATACATGAGCCTTAGCAGGTATCCAGTAGCAGAGGTCATTATTTGCACAACACTTTTTTTTTTAATCTCTTATGGTCTGTGCTTTACTTCAATGTAGAAAATGCATTAATTTGAAAACCTTGTTGCTTCTTGTTTTGGAACAAAAGTGAAAGTCTAGCAGGAAGGTGAGGAAAATCAAATACTGATTTGCTTAAAGTATTTGGTAAGTGGATCTATACAGCACGCTGATGTATAGAACAGCAATATATATGAACTTACTATTGTAGCAATAGATTAAAAGTCACTTTAATTATGATTATACTCTCTCTCAAGTTAATCTTTATTTAAAAATAAAAAAAGAAAGAAGGAAAAAATATAATAAAATAGAAACGAGACAAAGGAAAAAGCCCCTAGAAATGTACCACTGCAACTTTGTAAGTGGTTAAGTTCCTAAATCTCTGTGTAACAATGTGTAATTGCTTTTTTTTTCACATTCTATAGGGATTTAAAGTTTAGAATATCAATAATTGATGGAAAATACCTGCTTCTTGCTATGTCTAAGGCATTCGATAATCAGAAAGTTAGTGATGTTAAGCTCAAGTGCCTATGTTATAAATATAATTCATATATTTGTACATTCAAAAAACAAAATTCTATCTTTTAAATATATCCAAAGATAAGTGCAGATTTCACAATATTTGATTAGGTTGCAGCAAAATCAGGTATTGTACATGACATGCTCAGTTACATCAGTGCTTCGATGTTTACTGATGGCGGAGTAGTACATTGGATGGGCAAAGCCGATACTTATAAACCGATTAGAGTGTAGTGCTTTTTACTTTTTGGTGATTAGGCAGATGCTTCCATATATACGCATAATTAGTGACTGGATAGTCTTCAGATTTTCCTAGAAATGTTTCTAGTGTTGCTCAGTTAATTAAGTGGTAATAGTTTTTAATCATCTCAGAGCTGCTAGACATGTTCCCAAGGTGACAGACAATACCATTTAGGTTCGCACCAGTTGTGTGCAATGTACGACTTCATTTCTCTATACATTCATCAACACTCGCTGTTATCTGACCTTTTTTAATTATTAATTCAGATGATCTAACGAGTACGGAATTAATTCCTTTGTAATTCCCACTCACATTTCTGTGAAAAGTAATACTGAGAAATTTTTCATAGGCTGACTCATCATTTTTATTTCTTTAGAAAATCTCTACTAAGACGTTTTGCCTATTGTAATAACTTTTCTTTTAAGGGGTTGAAAACTTCTGATATATCTTACCTTGGGGCTGGCAAGATGGCTCCGTGGTCTAAAGAGCCTGCTTAGGCAAGCTTAGGCAACCACACTGATCTTGGTTTGATCCACAGCACCACATGCTGGGCCAGCCCCAACCCCCAGGGCAGGCTGAGCTGGCCATAACATAATATATATCCTAGTTCATTGTCAGAAATTACCATTAGCAAATATGTCTCCCATTTTTCAAGTTGAGCTGTTTGCTTGATGGTGTCATAGAAGTGAGTCATCTTCCTGAGTTCTAATTTACATGTTTTATTGTTATTATTTTGTCTGTTTTCTGAGTTGGTTATGCTCTTGGAGAACTATCTAAGAATTGATCATCAAATCTGAGATTAAGAAGATATATTCTGGTGACTTTGGTGGTTTATAGTTTTAGCTTTACATTTAGTTTTACATTTTTATAAAGACTGAGAAGATATCCTAATTTACTTTTAGTTTTTACAGTAATAGGGAATAAAACTCAGGGCCTTTTCACTGAGTTATATCTCCATCCCTATTTCCGTTTTTAATTTTTAAAGACGAGTTTAACCTAGGTTACTATGTAACCCAGCCTGGGTTCAAACTCATGTCCCTCTTCCCTCAGCTTCCCGCAGTGCTGAGACTAAAGCTTGGAGTCACAAAGACACGATCAGATTTTCTCTTTTACATGCTATTAGCCAGTTAGTCAAGGGCCATATTTTAAAATACATTTTATACATCACAGAATAATCTTGTCAACAGTTTATTTCTGAACTCATAGGTCTGTCCTATTAACTTACTATGCATTTTGTTAAAAAAACTACTTTGGCTTCATTACTTGTAATAAGTTTAGAAATAAGAAAATGCAAATATTACTATTTTTCTTCTTTCCAACTCGTTTTGGCTCTTACTAGGTCTAGCAACTCTACATGAATTTTAGAATCAATTAGTGAATTTCTACTGAGTAGTCATGTGATACAGCTAGGAATTATGATGCATGTATGGGTCAATCTTGAGATAGTTTTCATTTTAATAATTCTACAATTTCAAAAATTCCACAATGTTAAAATAGAGAAATTTTTATTTAGATATATAATTTTATTTTGAAATTTAACTGAAGCACCAGGGAGGCAGCTTAGTGGAATAAATTCTTTTCTGGAAAGCAAAAGGTCCTGAGTTCAATCCCTGGTACCACTAAAAAGAAATAAATAAATAAATACATACATACATACATACATACATACATAAAAATTAACTTTTTAAAACATGTTTGGTCATTGTGCATAGAAGGTACTCATTTACTTGTTAAATTTACTAAAATTATTTTACTTTGAATGTGTATGGGATTTTTTTAACTTTGTGTTTGAATTTTGTATTACAAGTGAATACTAATAATGTTGATTTTATGAATTTTGTTTACCTTGCATCCTGAAAATTCGCTAGCTTACTAGCTGTAGACATGCTTCATTGGATTCTATATTCTAGGTGTACACGATCATATCAGCCGTGATTATGGATCAGCTCTGTATGTCTTTCATTTCTCATTGCTTAATTGTTCTACATAAAGACTGAGGAACAAATATATAATAGAAATTGGAAAAGTGAAATTTATATCTTCTTGATCTAAGTGGGAAAGCACCAAGTTTTTCTTTATTAAGTGTGCTGCCTGGGTTTCTCATGTAAGCATTTTTTTTTTTTTTTTTTTTTTTTTTTTTTTTTTTTTTTTTGTCTTTTTGAGACAGGGTCTCGCTATGCAGTTCAGGCTGGCCTTGAGCTCACTTTTGTAGCCCAGGCTGGTCTCGAACTCGCACCGATCCTCCTGCCTCAGTTTCCGGAGTGCTGGGATTACAGGCATGCGCCACCACGCCTGGCCTCATGTAAGCATTTTATGAGCCAAACAAATTTCCTTAAATATCTAGATTCTTTTAGAACTTTTATTGTGAAATCATTTTTAGGATTTCATAAACTTTTTTTCTGAATTTTTACATGACCATTTAAAAATTTCCTATTTGTACAGTCTGATAACTAAATTGACCTTCACTTATATAATTTCTACTTGGTCCTTATATGAGATTTAAACAATTGCAATTTGTTTTAAAACTTTTGTGATCTTATTTGTAAAACATCTACAATTGCAGTTAGCCTTCTTTTCTTTAATATTTATTTGCATTTTATATTGAACACTAAAATTCATAGGATCATTTGGACACTTTGTTTTTTTAGGAGAACTATTATATGAGTTATTTTAATGTTTGTGGCATCCTACAGTGAAAACCTTTGAGCTTATTCTTTTGGGCAGACATGGAATTTGCTTAGTAATTGAACTACTACAGGTACATTTAGGTTGTTAAATTCTTCATGAATCATATTTGACATTTGTGCCTTATGGTGAATTTTACTGTTATTAATACCATCAATTTCAGTATAAGCAGGTGTTTAAATTACACTCCTTCAATATTTTAACGTTTCTGTAAAAACAAAGGAAATTTCTTCTTTCATTTATTATCTTTGAGAGTTATTTTTCTGTATTCTCTGTAGTTATTTGCTAATGAGAGTGATTTTTTTTAAATAAGTACATTTTATCCTGTAAAAAGAACAAAGAAGCACTTTCTCAGGAACCTCTAGAAATGTCCACATGAACTGGAGGTATTTGATGTTTGAGCAAAATCTGCAACCCCCCCAGTATTTCTTTTTTTATTTATTTTATTTAATTTTATTTATTTATTTATTTAATTTTGTTTTTTTGAGACAGGGTCTTGCTATGCAATTCAGGCTGGCCTTGAGCTCACTTTTGTAGCCCAGGCTGGTCTCGAACTCATAGCGATCCTCCTGCCTCAGCCTCACAAGTGCTGGGATTACAGGTGTGTGCCACCACTCCCGGCTCTTTTATTTTTTTAAATTGTATTTATTTTGTTGGTTTTTTCCTATTATCTGTTTTAAATTGAATTTTTTAAATTCATGTGTGGATGTAATATTTATTGCTTGATTATACACACACACACACACATATATATATATATATATATATATATATATATATATGTATATATATATATAAATCATTTTATACATTTGTATAGAAACTTCTATGTATAACTCTATCTATCTATCTATCTATCTATCTATCTATCTATCTATCTATCTATACCTACCATATTTCTTAAATTTTTATGGACGTTTGGGTAGGGTTACTCCTACGGTGGTCATGTTGGAATGGGAATTTCTTCTTATTCATGTACTTTAGATTTTTCATTGCTCACATTATCTCTGATGAATTTAACGCATAGTAAATGTATTTGCATCAAGAATAACAATATTATTGAGCACTCTTCATGTGCATAGATCATGCTTACTTTTAGAAAGCACTATTCCATAAATATTGTCCCACCTACTACACACTGAAGGAAACTGTGGGAGACAAAGTGCTTTCCTGAACTGAGTCACTACTTGGTGGAACACTCATCAAATTGATCATGGAAAATAATTACTTAGGGCTAGTGAGATAGCTCAGTGGAATAAGTGCTTGCCTTAGTGGTATATAGCACCTGCTTAGGTAAGCTTAGGCAACAGCAGGGACAATGTTTCAATCCCCGGTACCACATGCTATGCCAGCCTCACCCCCAGGAAAAGCTGATCTGGCCAAAACATAAAGTCAAAAGAATAATAATTACTTCTATCCAATCCTGTGATTTATAGACCGATATTGGAATGAAAAACTTAAATGACAGGGAAGGATTATGCAGAACTATGTTTATTTTCTTACCATTAAATAATAAAATTAGATTTGGAATCATGAAATCAATCTTTGAACTATTGACCTGAGCAGCATTTTCATTCAAGTTGCAATGGCTTTATCTGTAAATATATGCCTTCATCTATATATGCAAATATTAAAATTGTATTTAGTATGTTGATTTATAAATATAAAGGTTTCTGAGGTCACTACTTTCTTAAATTGAAATACAATGAAGTATGTGGATTTGTGTGTGTGTGTGATGCTGGGATTTTTATATTTATGTATTTATGTATTTTATACAGGGTCTAGGGTCCACTACAAAGATGGAACTTTTGTGATTCTCCTGTTTTCAGCCTCTCAAGCATTAGGATTACAGGCATGGGCCACGATGCCCAGCCTCAGTTGCTGACTCAGCACACCCCAAGGGCAGGGCCAACACAGCATACTGGGGAATGAAGGAGAATATATTAAACACTTTAAATCTACCCTTTACTGGTATATTTCATTCACAGCATCCTATTTAGTTTCCTTCCTAAATTCTGTGATCTCGGATCTTCAGAGCACGGACTCTTCGAGTGTATATTTAAGCATATTTCCTGCAAAAGGCCCCTCACCATAAGAACATGACATTGGTCCTTCCCGTCTGTTATCGTTTATGTCTAGTTGTCCCCCCAAAGCCTCATGGAGTCATTGGGCGGGGACTTCTAGAGTTTGAGACTTGATCCATGATCCCTGGGATTATGGGTTTTAGTACTGATGGGATTATGGGTGGAAGTACTTCTGGGATTATGGGTGTAGCCTAGGGTGGGAGCTAAGGCGGAGAGCCTGAATGTAATATAAAGAGAGACAG
>PVJA010034166.1:6555-22863 GCA_004027025.1 Myocastor coypus | reverse complement strand
GGCCCCCAGACCCCATTATTTTAATATTAATCAGGGCCAGCGAGATGGCTCAGTGGTCTAAAGTGTTGCCTGCTTAGGCAAGCTTAGGCAACCTCAGGGACTGCGGTTCAATCCCTAGCACCACATGCTGCACCAGCCGCACCCCCAAAGTGGACTGAGCTGGCCATGACACTTTTTTTATTTTTTATTTTTTATTTTTTGTCTTTTTGAGACAGTGTCTAGCTATGCAGTTGAGGCTGACCTTAAGCTTACTTTTGTAGCCCAGGCTGGTCTCGAACTCACACCAATCCTCCTGCCTTAGCCTCCCAAGTGCTGGGATTACAGGTGTGAGCCACCACACCCGGCTCATGACACTTTTTTTAAAAAAGCATATTTTAATATTAATCAGCCAACTGAAAATTTAAAAGCCATCCTGCCTGGCTGGCTTGGAGCCCCAGGATCTGTGGCTCTTTAGCACCCTTCCTGCATTTGGGGCCTTCTACTGGGAGAAGGGGCCCAAGACCCTATGTGCAGTACATGGAGAAGCGACACTGGCCACCAGGGAGTGAGGCGTGCAGGACTGTGACCCAGAGTCTGCATCATGGGTACTCATAAACTCAGGCATGGGTGCAAGTGTCATGCCTGATTCAGGTATGCAGGGCCCCCAGAACCAGACCTGCCACCGTAGAGAAGCTGACCTGTCAACCCAGAGAGGCCACATGCCACACAGGGCACTGGGAAGCCCTGGGGCAGGGAACAGGGGGAGCCAGGTGGGCGGGGGGAATAGGAGGAGCAGGCAGGGAGCTTGTCGGGGCAGGACTGGGCAGAGCACAGGCCCCACGGGAGGTGAATCCGTCCCCTGCACAGCTGGTTTGTGTTAGAAAGTCCTGCACTATCTCTAGACTGGTTACCAGGGAGGGCATCAGGCCCCAATGTGAGCTCATCAAAGGTGCCCTGGCACCTGCTTGTAAAAGGCGAAAGATTTATGCGATCTGAAGAGAAACCAGAGTATATGGCACCTGCTTGTAATGGCAGTGGAGTTTGCGCCCTGCTGCCTTGTGCCATGTTACTGCACTCCTTTGCTGAGGGGTGGGCAGCAGGAGTCTCTCCTGCATGCCCTATTCCCTATTCCCTTTGCAGGGCTGGGCCCTGTAGGGCACCATGAGCATTGAGGTGCTCTGGGAAAGGAGGTGCTGCCCTATTTACAAGAACTGAAAACAATCTGAGTATCTGGATGTGTTGGGGGACCAGGGTGAAGGTTGGTCCTCACCCAGCCAGGCAGAAGCCTATGGCCTGTGGTCAAACAAGGGGAGCAGCGCACCTCTGCCTAAGGCTGAGGTATGGTAGGAACTCTCCTTGTGCCTGCCTTGCTGATGCCCAGCCCCTGTCCACTGTGAAGTCAGGTGGGGCAGCAGCAACTGCTTCGAGGGCCACTGGCCCTGGGGTTGGAGGCCCCTGGGCCGTCGGGCGCTTGTGTAGGCGTCTGCAGGAGGCCAGAGGTCACTTCTAGGCCTGTGGCAGCTGCACCCCAGATCCCAGTGTCTGGGGCTGACCCTGAGGACTCTGTCAGTTGGTCTTTCCCAGATGTTTCTTCACAGGCCCTGGAGCTGAGCCCTCCTTTGCCGTGGCTGTGACCATGGCCCTCCGTCCCCCTCCGAGCCGCTCAGTGCGGAGATGCTTGTTTGGGTGTGACGTCAGCTCCCCAGTATCCATGCCGTGTTTTAGTTTGTGCCTCAGCTGCCGGCTGCAGCTTCCCAGGGGAGCCGGGTACCACCCGGGCCTGGAGACATGAGGAGGCAGGGAGGTGAGAGGCGCAGAGAGGGGTGGCCCGCCTTCCCTTAGAGCTGCTCCTCCTGTGGTGGCCCACCCTGCCTATTGTCGGTGGGTCGGAGGCCAGAGGACGCACAGCGGCTCGCTCTCGGTTAAAGGGACAGAAGATGCCTCGCTGCACGCCCACCGCCCGCAGTGCATAAAGCATTCCGAGCTGGGGAGGCCGGGAAGAAAGCTGGTGAGTAACGCGCATCTCTCCGTGGATTTTCCTGGCTAGCGGTGGTGGCAGAGGCAGCGGCAGCAGCGGCGGCAGCGTTGTTGGTTGCAGGCCGGGTGCCTGCAGCGGAGGCGCTGGGAGTCAGTGCCCGGTCCTGCGTCTTGGCTCTGCCACAGCTTGCGTGCGGCACAGCTGCTCCTGCACTGACTGGCGGCGCCTCGCTGTGAGGGGCTGTTGTTTACCTGGGGTGTCAGATTTTCAGAAAATACACCCAGAAGATCCTGCCGCTGGCTGGCCGGCCGTGCAAGCGAGTGATGCCGCTGAGGCGGGTGTGAAGGGGGAGATGCATGCGGACGGTATGTGCGAGGCCTCGGTCACGCAGCCGCTGCAGGGGCTGGTGCGGCGCAGGAAGCCCGTTTCCTGGCCACCCAGCCCTGGGGATCTCTGGCCCTAGGGAATGGCCCTGGCGGTGGCAGGCAGTCCTGAATCTGAGAGGGTGTCGTGGAACGGGCATGTCTGCCGCTCGCCTCTCATCCTGCACTGCTGCGGACGGGCGGATGGATAGCACCACAATGCTGAGGTCTGGGCGCCGGTTTGCAGGGCTGGTGCCCGGCAGCCAGCACCTGTCTCCGTGAACGAGTTCCATGGGGCAGTTGGCTGCTCGAGGCGACCCTACCCTCCAGCCTGCCCCAGCTCCGGCTTTGTGTTGACACCAGTGTCTTGGTGGTGTCAGGGTGGCCCCGACATGAGAGTATGCTCAGCTCCTCCATGGGGTCCTGACAGCCAGCTGGAGTGGGGCTCTCAGCCTGGCTTTCTGTTTTGAGACAGTTGGAGGTAGATTAGATGGGCCTGGGGGCTGCCTGGCCTTTGGTGGGGACCTCGGAGTGGAGGTGTTTTTCTGACGTCCATTTTGCAAGGTGTTTTTGTTTAAAAAAAAAAAAAAAGAAAGAAAGAAAAACAAGAGGCAGCTCTCTGCTGCGGGCCAGGGATCCTTGGGCCTGGGAGTGCTGGGTGCAGGGAACAGGCGGGGGAGGGGGCACTTCCTCCAGGCAGAGCGAGGTGCTGGGTGCCAGGTGCCAGGGAGAGGGCAGAGGCTGCTTCTCCCCCACGTCTTCCTCTTCCTCAGCAAGGGCTGCTGCCATCAGCATCAGCCAGTGCAGGTCACAGGGTTAGGGCAAGCCAGGTCCTTTTGATCTTTGGATTAGGGAAATTCTGGCGTAGGGATGGGCAGCAGGAGAGATGTCCAGCAGGGTGTCTGCACCGCCTGCTGGGGAGAAACGAGCTGTGTCATAGCTGCTCCGGGTGCTGGTGCTGTGGCCTCTTTCCCGTCCTGTCACCATGCCCTGGCGGCTCACACACGCAGACGTGCACCTCCACGTGTGGACACCCTGCCGGTGTCTCCAGAGCTGGGCAGCCTAGGGTGGTGACCTCCAGCCCCTTCATCTGTCTGTCCTCCATGGAGCTCAGGGCTGCCTCCCTGCAGATTCCACCTGTGCTGGTGCTGCCACCCGGTGTGGCTGTGGTCGCCTGTGTTTGTCTTGGCCAGATCTGCTGCACGGAGCCACCATGTTGCTGTCCTAGCTGCAGTAGTCACCAGCGGGCTCCGTCTCCCACTGTTTCCCTGAAGTTGGAGCCACCACCATTATGTAAGGAGTTATGTTCACCGTGTGCACCCCAGGTTGCTGGTCACACAGGCCCAGCCCCAAAGGCATCCACTGTGGCGCTACAGTGGGGCCACCCTGGGCTTTGTGCTGGGTTGGGCGGCACTGGCAGGGCTATCTCTGGTCTCAGCAGAGACTTCCTGCTTGCATTCCCGGAAGTCCCCTGGTCACCTGGTCTCTCTCTGACGTCCCTGCTGAGGTCCTGGCCGTGGCAAAGGGATTGATACGGAATGCTATCGTTCGAAGGGCTACTGGGAAATCTGTGGGATTACAGGATAGGTGGTTGGGGGCACCTTGCTGACCCGGATCAGTGGAGAGGGTGTGAGAGGCTGCCCCAAATGGGTGCCCTATAGGACTGAGACCCAGGTGATGCCTGTACTTTCAAGGGGAAGCCCTCTTGGGAAAGTCTGACAGCATCTGGAGACTCAGGAATGCTCCCGTTCCAAGCTCTCACCTGGAGCTCAGGCGCCCTGGCGGGTCTGGCCTCCTCTCACTCCACCCATTCCCTCATCTCCCTGCCGCCACCACCGCAGGGCCTTTGCTCATGCTGCACCGTCCCCTCCTGCAGCTGGGTGGCACTTGGGGCCACTGCTCCTGCCCGCCATCACTCTGCACCCGGGGTGCCCAGGTACACAGAGCATGCACTCTGCTTGTTGCTTTGAGATAGGGCTATGGCCCAGACCAGCCACTGCCCCGCACTCAGGCTGGGTTTGGTGATGACAGCAGCAGCCTTGTTGTCTGGAAGACGCCCACAGAGCCCCCAGCGCGCCGAGGCACACAGTTCATTTTTAGAACTACCCTAAATATGAGGAGTAGGGCACCTCATTTATGACTGGCTGCCTCTCCTGTCCTGTCTCTAAGGACTCTGGGCAGAATCAGCTGGAGTCCAGCCCTCCCCAGGAGCCCCAGAGCCAGTCACAGTCCCCGCAGGGGCTCAGCCCAGCCTCTCAGGCTGGTCAGGGGCAGCACCTATGGGGCACAGGGCCTGGCCTGCACTGTTTCGTGCTGTGTTGAATGCTTCAGGTCTTTCCAAAGTTTGCTTCCCCCCCATCTTTCCTGTGGGCCATGTGGGAAGGTCCGACTTGCAAATGATGGAGGTTCCCCTGTGGGGTGAGCGGCAAGGTGTGGCCTGGGCAGTGCAGGCAGCCGCACCACTCTGCCACTTGGTCCCAGGTCAGGACAGCCCCTTGATTTGCTCTGCTCAGGCTCAGATGTGAGATCATGGGAGAAGAGCTGAGCCCTGGGAGTGGAGCTGTGTCTCCTCCTCAGAAGTGTGGTGCTGGTGCTGCTGACTACTCTTGCATGAAGTTTGCACTGTGCACTGTTTGGGTTTAAGAAATTTTTTAAATTTATTTTGAGGGGGCTGGGGAGATAGCTCAGTAGAGTGTTTGCCTGGCAAGTACAAAGGTCTGAGTGCAATCCCTAGTTCTAGAGGGAAAAATTATATATGGAGAGAGAAAGGATGTGTGAGTTATGGTTCATCTTAGTTCCAAGGTGATAAGGACCCCCGAGTGACTAGAGATAAGCAGTCAGACACCCTGGGCTGTGTCTGGCCCGGCCCCACTCAGCCCCGATTCGGGGCTCTGTACGCCTTGCTGTGCTGCCGTCCGGGCTCCTCCATCACAGCCAGCACCTCACGCCTGTCCAGGATCCGGCAGTCAGCTCTCCCTCCTTCTTCCTCATCCCTGTCTGGCTTTGTTGTGGATCGGACCCATTCCTGCAAGCCACTCCTGCCCTTCCACTACAAACTTGGGTTTTCCCTGGAGTCCGTGCTTGTGCTGGTGCTGTGTCCGTGAGGTTCTGGAAGGTCCCATCTCCCAGCTGGAGGCTGCCTGCCTGACATGGTGGTCTGCACACCCTGAGCCTGGCCAGCCGTGTGTGTTACAGGGCGCCCTGTGCCCGCTGGAAAGCCAGCTCCTGGGCCAGCCGCTGCCTCTTTCTCCACCTGCGATGCCGTCCATCTGATTTCAGGGTGGCTCAGTAGTTGTGGAAGCACACTTACCCACAGGGCCCTTGTGCCCCTGTGATGCTCTGTCCTCTCTGGCCTGAAGGCTCCAAGTGGGTTTGGAGCTGGGGTTGATTTGAGGTGCCCTTTCCCCCTTGTGGTGGTGAGGTACTCTCAGTTCTCTGTGTTCTTGTGTTTCCAGTTGATGGGCGCTCCTGTGTCTCCAGCTGGGAGCTCTGCAGACAGAAGTGCGTGATGCTCAGGTGGGGACGAGGTGGCCTGTTTTCTCTGATGATCAGCCCCTCTTCTGCCATCTTTTTCCAAGCTTCTTCTGGTCATTGCTTGGACTGTAATTGTCTAATTTCTTTTTCTCTGGGTTGTTGTTATTTTTTGCTTACCATGAGATTTCTGTTCTCTGAGCTTCCTGCTAAGGCTGACTACAGTTGTCTCCTGCCAGGGTGTCCTGTGGTAGTAGAGCAGGTGCCCGGTGTGCCCGTGGCCATGAGATGCATGGGGGCTCCTTCTCCTCTCCATGTCCTGTGTGGTGGCAGAGCAGGTGCCCGGTGTGCCCGTGGCCGTGAGATGCATGGGGGCTCCTTCTCCTCTCCATGTCCTGTGTGGTGGCAGAGCAGGTGCCCTGTGTGCCCGTGGCCGTGAGATGCGTGGGGGCTCCTTCTCCTCTCCATGTCCTGTGTGGTGGCAGCCTTATTTCTCCAGCAGTGAAGAACTTGTCCCTGAAGGCAGAGTTAAGAAGTTGTCTCAGATCACGCAGCCGTGTGTGGTGGCTGTGGGGCCCCAGTCCCTGTTACCTGCTGAGGCCCTGTGCGCCTAGCTTCGTTTCTTGCGTCAGACCTCATCTCTGCCACCTGCTGTGACCTTGATCACCATGCTGTCCGGCCCATGTCTCAGGCCTCATAAAATGGGGATGACAGTACCAAGCTTGGTGCACAACTGTGGGGTGCCCAGTGTGAACACAGCACCTCACTGACGTGGCTTGGTGCCACAGTGGCCTGGGGAGGCACTGCATGGGTGATGGGCTGGTGACATCTCCTGGTGCAGGGTCTCCCGGAACTGGGACCTGCTGGTGAGTCACCACAGGGCAGTGGCAGACAGTGAGGCCCGGGTGGCCTCCTCCTGGGACCTGCCACAGTGACTGCTCCATGTCCCAGCGCCCCACTGGCTGTAAGGAGGCCACAGCTACTGGGGCTGCCGCTCACTCTCAGTGCTGAGGCCTGGCTCCAGCCTGGCTTGCTTGGCCTCTGCCCGGTCTGCTGCCAACAGTCTCTGCCCCTTGGTCCCTAGCCCCTGTGCCCGTGTCAACTTCCCTTTGCTATTGTAGGCTGTCAGAGCTTCTCTTCCCTGGACTGTGGCCTCGGGAGGGATCGCAGGGAGGCAGTCTTATGTCCCTGAGGCTGTCTGCCCAGGTGTCTGGGTGGCATTGCCTTAGCTGTTCTTGGCTCTGGAGAGGCCACCATAAGAATGTGGTGACTATCAGTGGCTATCTGGAATAATCAGGAGCATTAGCATCTTTTTTCTGAGGTACTGAGGATTGACCCCAGGGCTGTGGGGTGAGCCTGTGCCCTGCACCCAGCCACAACCCAGCCTGGTTGTCATGGGAACAGAGGACAGGCGGAGGGTGACAGATTATGGCCTTATACTGGCCCTGGCCTCTGGCTCAGCCTGGCAGTGTTTAGGTGCCATGGCTGTACCGGGGAGGCGCTCGCTCACATCCAGGACCCTGAGCAGAGGCCTTTGCTGGGACCGAGGCTGTGTGGTTTGGAAATAGATTCTAGAAAGGTGGAGGTTGAGCGAAGCTCAAGCGCTGCCCTAACAGGGTCACCCATGTCAGCACTCCCATTGTGGGCGCTGCGCGGGGGCTGACAGGCCAGTGTTGACTGGTTAAGTGAGTCTGCCCTGCCCTGAAATCCCTATGCCTCCTGCCCTCTCTGCCCAGACAGAGCCAGGTGATGTCCAGCCCATATCTGCTCTGGTTCCTCTGCTGCTGTGGACAGTGATGGGATGTTAGCCAGGTGTGTGGGTGTCCAGATGGAGCTGTGGCCGAGGTCTCCTTGCGAGGCATTTTCCCATGGGTGTGCTGGCCCCAGGCCGATCTGCGCCCTGCTGACCTGGCCCCTGAGGCCCTGGCTGTGCTTTCAGGGAGGAAGGGTGTCGCCCCACAGGCCATCCGCAGGGGCAGGTATCATGCTATCCTCAAGAAGGAGAGACCTTCGCTGCTGTGGGGGGCATCGCCACCGGTCTGTCTGTCCAGCCTGGGCACTGTGTCTGTGAGGAAGAAGGGCAGGCACTGGCCCCCAGGGATCCCGCTTGACACCTTGTGGGTGTCTTCACGCATGGGGCCCTTCAGGTAGGACTCAGTGTAGTGCATCCTTTGAGCGGCTGTTTGTCTGCCTTAAACAGAGAGGCAACAAGGAAAATTGGTTTTGAATGGAGACTATAATTAATCATTCTGTGAATATAAGATTACTTCATTAAGCATGCCTAGCTGGTAGATGTTCAACGTGGGGCTCTGAGGAAGACAAAGCAGGCAGATTTGTAGTCATAGCTGTGACTTTGGGCCACTCCAGGGTAGGGGACACTCAGTCAGCCTGGAGCTGAGCCCTGTCCTGGGAGGCCCCTCTGTGGGGAAGCGCCAGGCGGTGACTAGGCTCCCCTGGTCCCTGTGGCTCACTGTATGAGTGTCCATGCTCACGTCGGCCACCACAGCCCAAGAGGTGACATCTGTGCCCTGTGACCCTGTGCCTCCACCGTGGTGGTTGGGCAGCAGGTGGGGTGCTAGTGTTCGTGCCTTGTGGTGCTTCTCAGGCCCCAGCTGGGCCCAGCAGGAAGCTGAGTGCAAGGCCCCCAGGCTACAGGGTCTCAGGGTGCTCCTGCATTGGACCCTGTGGGAACAGAGGGCCCCTCTGCTTCTAATGGGCTAACTGGGGTGTTTTCAACTTGAGGTGGTCCACAGGGCAGTGACTCCTTGTCCCAGGGGTACAGTGAAGCTGGCATGAGGTGGCTGCATCTGGCACTCAGGCAGGAGCGGCTCTAGCGCTACCTCAGTTCATGCCTGTGAAAGTGGCTGAGGCCCTCTGAGAGCTTTCAGGTCCCAGTAGTTACAGTGTGAGGAATCACAAATGGGAGTGCCACTGAGTTATCTCCCTAGCCACTAGAAATCCACTATGTGCAAACATATTTTGATGAATTTTGGCCACCTGCCAGGCCCCATGTGGACCCACCCTGGCTTCTAGTGGTGGGAGTACAAGAAAAATGTAAGTCTGGACCTGCGGGATGTCAGGTGTGCCGCATGTGTGGGCTCTCCACGCCAAGGTGTGCAGTCGCAAACCAAAGGAGGGAGTTAGGAGAAGTTCAGCAGAAGCAGCAAGAAGCGTGGCTCTGGGTTCCAGGAGGGGTCCATGCGGGTGGCCTTGAGGCCTTTCCAGGAGAACTTACACAGCATAGTGACAGTGTGAGCACAGTGCGCCGGATGCTGTCAGCCTGTAGGAGCGAGGACTGCTCAGCTAACCTGAAGCAAGGGTCGTAGGGAGAACGAGGGGGGCCCGGGAAGGGCACAGTGGGCTGTGGGTGTGCTGGTCGCCACCGTGCGCCCGGCAGAAGTCTACCCGGGCCTGCCAGGCCAGGTGGTGCTATAGTCTAACCCCAGGTTGCTGTTTCTCTGCAGGCCTGGCTTGCGTACCTCCCCCTCCACCCTGAAGCCTGGGTCCTGCATCGCCTCCAGACATAATTCCGCCGTCTTTATTTTTGTGCTGACTTCCTCGGGGCTGATCCCTCTGACTGCTGGCTAATTTCTCCCACTTGGCTGCCCATAACTGTGGCTCTGGGTGGGGGCACTGAGCCACCCTGAGTCCCTGTCATCTCTGGCAAGGAGCTGCGCTCTCCCCTTTGTGCCCCCCCTGCACCCCACCCCCACCCCACCCCACAGCCTAGAGTTGGGACTTTGTGGCCCTAGGCTGACAGCAAAGGTCCAGGGTCACAGGCCAGACCCTGCATGACCGGTCCAGTGAGCTGCTGGCCCTCTCCGCCTCCTCTGTGACCACTCAAGGGCGGGGTCATCAGTCGGCCTGTGGAGGAGTCCAGTCCAGAGTGGACCCGCTCCAGTGGATCTCTGTGGGGAACAGTGTGGCGGGAGCCTGGAACAGCCTCCTGAAGAGGTGAGCAGGGCTGCAGGAGGCAGGGAAGGTATGCGGAGGTGTGCGGTCTGTCACTTAGGAATCAGCTAGGATTTTATGCTATGAACTTGCGGTGTACTTCCTTGGGAGATGTTTATTGTAGCGAATATTTATCAGTAGCATTTTCGGGATTTTTGCGGGTTCACTGGAGGGAAAGCAGGACTGAAGATGGTGCTGCTGGTGCTGTAGCGGTGCTTGTGAGCCATGGGGCACTGCTCGGCCAGGACCCACACAGCCCCAGGCAGCTCCGCCCCATGTGGTCCGGGAATGGAGCGCAGGCTTTGGCCTGGTCCTTGTGGGCTGGCGACAGGGATCCTACTCTCAATCCAGCCACTCGGCACAGCGCAAGGTCTGCCCAGGGCCCACGCCCTCTCCTTTGCCCACATCCACCTCCTGTCTTTTTCAAAATCTCCACCCCAGAAGGAAGAGCCATCCTGCACCGCTGTTCAAGCATGGCCAGTGTAAATCAGGGGCGCGTAGATGGGAGCACAGTTGTCATCTTCTGCTCCAAGGCTCTGGCCCGTTGGGGGTGGCTCCCAGGATAGCTGGTGGGCCCCTGGTATGTGGCCAAGGACTTGCCTTTTCCTGGACACCTGCGTGGGTCTTTGGGGGGTTTTTTTGGTACTGGGAGCAAACTGGGGACCTTGCAAGTGCCAGGCAGGCATTTAAGCTGCTGAGCTATCTCCCTGGCCCTGCGTCTCTGTTTTCCACCATGATGGTCACCTTGAGCTGGCCCATCCTGGGGCCTGGCTCCCTTGGAGGAATGCGCTTAGGAATGGGAAAATGTCCAGAGATCATCCTAGTGTGTGTCCAGCCTGGGCTCTGGAGTGGCCCCAGGCAGGCTGGGTGTGCTGGCAGTGTCCTGTCCCTCAGGCATGTGCTGCCATGCTGGTGTGTGCGGCGCAGGGTACTCAGGAGGGTCCAGACCTGCGTGCCACCTTCTGTGCACAAGGTTGGCTGGGTCGTGCAATGTTCGCATCACGCTGAGGACGTTGCCCTGTGGCTCCTCTCTTTTGAGACGAGGTCTCGCTGTGTAGCCCACCCTGGCCTTGAATGCAGCCGTCCTTCCTCAGCCTCCTGAGGTCTGGGGTTAGTGGGTGAGTGCTGCCAGCACACCTGGCTTCCCAGGTCACTCTAGGTTATGTAAAACAGGAACATGGTGGGAGAAGAGAAGTGCCTGTCTGCACGCATTCAATGCCATGCTCACCAGATTTGCTTCATCTCCCTGCTCATTCTTCCTGGCTTTCTTCTTGTTAAAATGGGAGGTTGCGCGTGTGTGCGTGTGTGCCTGTTCTTTGTGCTTCTGTTGCACAAAAGGCAGCTTGGCGTGTATTTTTTCCCGTGATTTACGTTTTTACTCTCACTACCTTTCTTTTCTTTACATATAAATATTTATGTGTACTTGTGATAAGAATAGAAATGAAAATTATACATTAAAAATAACCAATACCACTGACATCACAAAATCCAGAAAAATAACATTAATTGGACCCAGCATACCTTACTTCTCATATTTCTGAATTTTCCCCAGTATTTTCCAGCAGCAAATGCTTTGGTCTCCTTCTGGATATGGTTTTATTTTTTATTTTTTTTAAATATTTTATTTATTTATTTATTTATTTTCTTGTTTCAGAACCTTTGTTTATTCACTCATTTTTATGGCTGGCTCAGCCCGTCCCGAGGGCGGGGCTGGCGCAGCATGTGGTGCCAGGGATCGAACTGCAGTCCCTGAAGCCGCCCAAGCTTTCCCAAGCAGGCACTTTAGACCACTGAGCCATTCCGCTGGGCTCCCTGGATATGGTTTTAAAATAGCCTCCATGATGGGCTCTCTAGGGAACCCAGTCTTTCTTCTAATGGGGCCAATTAGAATTTTTTTTCTGACTGACCATTTAGAAGAATTTCCCCAGCTTTACACACTCCCTTTGGCAGTGCAGCGCGCAGTGCTGAGGTTGCTCGCATGCTCGAGGGGCCCTCTGGCCATGGCTCACCAGTCCCTGAGATGGCAGAACCCCTGTCCTGTGTAGGGGCTCTGCCCATATGTCCTCTGCTCTGCTGTCCGCATCCTGGTGGGAAGCAGCCAGGTGCTCCAGCTTGGCTTGTGTGCGTGTGGTTCACAATACGACTGGTTTCATACATTGCACGGCAGAGTCCGGAGCGCTCCTCCTCCCTGCTGCTGTGTGTATGTGTCTGTGTGTGGTGTGCACGCATGTGTTGCTGGAGACTGAGCCGGGGCAGCTGTGAGCTGCACGGCTTTTCATTTTATATTACTTCATTTTGCGTTATTCTTACTTCTTGCGGCACCTGAGGTGGCATCAGGGGTGCCCTGCCTCTGACCTCCATCTCCAGCCCTCTAGTTTTTACTTCAAGGCAGAGACTCAAGTAGGTGCCCAGACTGGTCTCAAACTTGCCATCCTCCTGCTCCAGCAGCCTTTTGAGTTGTTGGGACTACAGGTGCATACCACGTGGCCCTGCCCTGCGATCTGCGTGTAAGCAGTGGAGGCTCTGGGAAGAGCAGGCTGTTAGGGTGGGGTGAGGGCACCGGCTGTGGGCTGTGGGGTGCAGGCTGGCGCGGGTAGTGCTGCATCAGCACCTTGGCCAGTGTCCCGAGTGGCCAGCTGGTTCCCGGCCTGTGTGCCTGCAGTAGACCTTTGCTCGGGACTGTTGGCAATGCCTCACTTTCCCCTTAGTTATTCTGGTCTCATTTCATTGTGCAAATGCACTGGTGCTGAATTACTGGCAACAGCAGCACCAGGCAGGATGCAGACCTGCCGGCACCTGTCAGGCAGATGACATGGAATCGGCTTGGAGGTTTTTCTTCTTCAGAGCAGTGGCGCTGGGGAAGGACAGTTTCCCGTGTTCCTGGGACTGGCCACCGTGGAGCAGGGGGTAGAGCTGTTGTTCCCATGAGCCTCCTGGGGACCCCGGGCTTAGCCTTGAGGTGGCAGGAGCAGCAAGTGGCCCAGGGACAATCGGGCTGCTTGCACCCATGCCTCTGAGGGAGGCCTGGCCTCGAGCAGCGGATGCCAGGGTGGGTGTACGGGTGGCTGCTTGGTGACTGGCACGTGCTGGCTGCCAGGGCGCCGGGTTTGAAGGCAGCCTTTGTTAGGCTGTGGTAGAGCTGGCTCTGAATAGCGGCTTTCTCTGCTCTTGGATGCAGTGGGGGTGGAAGTGGGGTTCAGGGCTCTCTGGCTTGGAGTGAGATTCTCACCCCACTGCACAACCTCAGGAAGGCACTGTGCAGTCCCCAGTGTGGCCCAACCACCTCCTCCGCTGCCTGGGCAGCTTGCTCCCCACCCCCACTGTCCCCGGTGCCTGTGAGGCTCACCCCAACTGCGTCTTATTTTACCAGGGGCTCCCCAGAGATGGGGCACATGCACCTTGACACTGGGTGTACCCTTAGGCCGAAGATGGTGCCCAGCCTAGTGTCCGGGGGTAAGGTCACTGTGGTCAGTAGCAGCCCTGTGGCCAGCGCCCAGGCTGTGCTCCTGTGCAGGTGCTGCCCCTGTAGTCTCTCGGGGCCAGCAGAGCTTCATCCTCCTGCACACCCTGTGCAGCACGACCTCCTAGCCTGGGCCGGGCTGCAGCTGTCTCTGAGCACGTGGTGGCCGTGCAGATGTGGTTCACTCATGCCTGTGCATGGAGCAAGTGCTCGTGAAAGCAGCAGGCACTGCCCACACGCTGAGGGTGTTGGGCAAGGGCACCGCTGTCCTCATGGTCTGCTCTGGAGGGCTCCCTCTTTTCCTTTGCTCTAGTTTTATACCTGTATTAGTTTTTAATGAAGATTCTGATGAAAGGCTGGGCACCTGCATGTGTCCTGGCCCAGAGGCAGCTCTGTGGCAGCACGGAAGCGCAGTGCCTGGGCGGGATGTCCATGTGCACTGACCTTGTCCACTGGGAAGTAGGACTCAAGGCCATCCCGGCCGGGAGCCGGAGCATTCCTGAGGTGGCTTTCCAGGAGATCTCCGTGTCTGCTCCCTGTGTTTGTCCGCTCTTGAATTTGGTGACAGTGGCATCTACTAAAGTCTCACCTGCACACTCTCCCCTCCTGACCTCTCTCACATCTGCCGTCTGTAGAGCCCATGGGTGGACCTCGGTGCTGCAGATTGGCTGACCGGCTGTGCCCACGTATCCCCGCACTCACACAGCTCGTTCTGGTCTCTCAAGGTGTAAACCGCGGCGGGCACTGGGGCAGGATGGCCTGGACTAGGAGGGGCCAGTCCTGGATGTCAAGGGTGTTTGTCCGCACCTGTGATCCTAGGATTCTGGGAGGCAGGGAGATTGCAACCTTCACCCCTGCCTGGTTAACTCAGTAAATCTAAAGGGCTGGGGATATGGTTCAGTGTGCAGCCCTTGGGCTCAGTCCCCAGCACTGAAAAGCCATGTTAACGGCGCAGGCCCCGTCGGTGCGTGGGGAGACCAGCCTGGCTGGCCGTGCCGGTGGGCTAGGGTTGGGGCTTCTGTCCAAGCCACAGGACAACATGAAGGCTGTGGAGCTGTGAGCAGAGTGGTTGTGGGGACCAAGCTAAGGACCCCAGAGGAGGGTAGGGACCCACGGCCGTGTGGGTAGGTGGGGACCCAGCCTGCACTGTCAGAGCCCTCACGGGTCCCCGCTGGCGCCCTGGGGCCCACTGACATGGGTGTTGCTGCCTTCCGGTCTGAGGGCAAGGCCTGAGCCTGGCTTCTGAACTCTCATCATCCTGTCCTCCAGTCTCAGGGAGTTCTGCCCGAAGGACTGCGTGTCCCGCCCCTTGGGCGCCCTTTGCCTCATGCTGGAACATGGGGCGTACGCAGGATGGCAGGGTCCACACAGTGCTCCTCAGGGGCTATCCATCCCTCCTCCTGCAGGGTCAGGGTCATTCTGTGGCTTTTACAGGAGATGCCAGCTTGGAGGCATGGAAACTATACGTGCCAGCCAGCAGGCAAAGTGCACTCACCTGTAATCACCAGTTTGGTCTCCAGTTGCAAAGGAGGGGAGGAGGAGGGCGGTGCAGGGGAGACCTTCACTGCTTCAGTTCTGGAGGCTGGAGGACCTGCTCAGGGTGCCTGCAGGCACAGGGGGGCCCAACCAGAAGGTCCAGAAATGGTGCCTTTGTGCCCAGCCAAAAGGAGGCAGCTCCCCGGGTGTCCTGTCTGGCCCTGATCCCCTTCCCAAGGCCCCGCTGCCTCTTGTACCAGCACCTGGTCTGTCTTGGACGTGGGCTTGTCCAGACTGCAGTTCTAGGGCTGGCGTGAGGAAGCGTCCCTGGCACATGTGCTGCACATAGCAGGGCTCAGTCCTCTGGGCCAGAAGTCTCAGCCCGTCCTGGTGCCTGCCGCGGCATGCTCTCCTTCCATGCGTGGTCAGTTCCGTTCAGACGGTGGGGTCTTGAGTTGGCATACCAGTCCATGGCCTCACTCTGACATAACTCCATGTGACCTGAGCTGCATACGGGTCGCGTAGTGCCAGGGCTAGGCACAGGGTATGAACTGGGGGGGGGGGGTGTCACAGTTCAGCCCCCAGCAGGGCCCTCAGGTGGTATCTTGGTGATGACTGCAGGCTCAGGGCTGGTCCCCAGTCCTCAGCCCCAGTCTCCTCTCCAAGGTAAGCATGACACTGCCCAGCCCTGGCCTTGTGCTCTCAGAAGAGGCCCAGGGACCCACGAGGTGCTGTTGGCAGCCGCCCAGTACTGGACTGAGATGTCTACCCCTTGGCCAGCTCCCTGCAGGAGCTTGAGGCCCTGTGAGCCTGCCCGCTCATTACAGTGAGAGCCCATCCTCAGTGGTTTCGTTCTGGGTTTTTCTTAGAAACAAGGTCTGAATCAGCCTTAAATTTGTCACCCTCCTGCCTCAGCCTCTTGGGTGCTGGGATTATAGACGTGGGCTCCTGAGCCTCACTTCTGCTGCACGCTCCGAAGTGAGACCCACATCTTTTTCCTTGCAGTGCTGGGATAAACCCCAGGGCTGTGTGCATGCTGGGCAGTGCTGGGCCATGGATCACAGCCCAGCCTGGGTTCAGTTCCCACAGCCCCTAGTCCTGCCCGGGCCTGGTATCGGTGGCCTCAGCACAGATGGCACCCACAGCCAGAGATTCCAGGGTCCTGGTTGTGGGCCTGTTTTTGGTTTGCTTTCAACCTTTGGCTTCTTTATTTTCACATTTTTATTTTGGTTCACATGAGGGGTAGGGATCCCAACAGGGTGGGTCGCAACTAAGCATCAGGACCCTGGCGCTGGGCCAGGGCGACTTGAATTTCAGCCCCAGCAGCACCGTTGAAAACAACCAATATCTAAACTAGAAAGGGTCCTAGGCACCACGTGGGCACTGTGGGGATGAGGCCCGGCACCACATGGGCACTGTGGGGATGAGGCCCGGCACCACGTGGGCACTGTGGGGATGAGGCCCGGCACCACGTGGGCACAGTGGGGATGAGGCCCGGCACCACGTGGGCACACTGGGGATGAGGCCCGGCACCACGTGGGCACTGTGGGGATGAGGCCCGGCACCACGTGGGCACTGTGGGGATGAGGCCCGGCACCACGTGGGCACTGTGGGGATGAGGCCCGGCACCA
>PVJA010034165.1:7021-22777 GCA_004027025.1 Myocastor coypus | reverse complement strand
GATTCAATCCCAAAGCCCAAATAAGGGAGGAGATTATAAAAGTTAGAGAAGAAATAAATGCAGCTCAGACTAAGAAAACACTACAAATAATAAATGAATCAGAGTTTTGGTTGTTTGCAAAAATAAATAAAATTGTTAAACCTCTAACCAACCTATAAAAAAAGAAAAGAAAAAACCCAAGTTCATGCAATAAGGTTTGAAAGGTACAAAATCACTGAAGAACCTAGAGAAATTTTGAAGATTCTCAATACCTACTTCCAAAATCTTTACTCTCATGGGATGAAAAACTCAAAGAAATTGACAGTTCCTAGGAGAAGGAGACGGAGGAGAAGGAGGAGACGGAGAAGAAGGAGAAGGAGAAGGAGAAGGAGAAAGGAGGAGAATAAGGAGAAGAAATACAAATTCTAAAAAAACCCAATAACCCAATACTTGGGAACAAAATTGAACATGTAATGAAAAACATATAATGAAAAGAAAGTCTCAGGTGCAGATGGCTCATAGTTAAGTTCAACAAGAAATTTAGGCAGAAAGGTTTTGCCAGCTATGATGTTGATTTCTGCTGGTCTGTGGAAAGGAGTAGTTAATGCTTAATTTGCTTTGCCTCCTTTTTGCAATTGTTGATCCTTTTGCTCTTCTTAATTTCTTATATATTTCTTATTTCTTCCAATTTTGCATGCATATATCTGATAATATGAACAACTAGCTGGAAGACAACACTATTCATTGCAGCAAATACTGTGAAATTTTCAACATTTTGCTAAGTGAAATTATTCATCACTTGTAATTTTTCTGTTTTAGTACTATTTTGTAATGTCTTTATAAAATAAAAAAGTAAAGTTTCTTTAACAGACCGCTACAGATTAGTAAGGAAAAATGGAAGCATGATCAGTACTCCTAGGACAAAATTACTGTAATGTTTCATATGCTTTTAAAAAAATGCACAAATCCTTTTAGAAGCAGTTCATTCTTGTTAAATAATTAAATGCAAGTAGGGCATTCAGATGTTTGTTTTTGTTTGATCACATACACTTAATAATGGTTTAGGTAATTAAATGCACCACGTTAATGAAGATACAGATGATGTTCTGTGGGGAGAACACTCAAAGTAGCCATAATTACTAGATATATAATTTTCCAAGCATTTTTATAATAAAAGCATTATTAGAAGGGCATGGGGCTATCACTTTGAGAACATCACTAATATATTCGATGACATTTAAGCGCTATGTTTGTATTCATGCAATCTGTAGCAACATGAGTCACAAATGTGGCACTGTTTCCAAAATAATAGCGGATATGTATTATATAAGAAAGGGATATAGCTATACAGTAGTGTTGAAATATTACTTATAACATAAATCTACTAGCTTTAAGGTAATTCTAGGGGCCCGGCGTGATGGCTCAGTGGTCTAAAGCGCCTGCTTGGGAAAGCTTGGGTTGGTCAGGGACCATGGTTTGATCCCCAGCACCACATGCTGCTCCAGCCCTGCCCTCGGGGCAGGCTGAGCTGGCCATAAAAATGAGTGAATAAACAAAGGTTCTGAAACAAGAAAAAAATAAATAAATAAAATAAAAAATTCTTTAAAAAAAAAACAGATAATTCTAGTGGTACACAATTTTAAATGAAAAAGGATATCATAAGGGTATACTACACACTATCACATGGACTATCAGTGAAATTCTTAAGCAGGTTGTTAACAAATTTGAACATACTTTTAAATTCTCAAACAAAAATATTGAATCCCAATCTCTGTGAATGAACTCGTCCTCTACCTTACTGAGAAAATTAAGAAAACGCAGTGGGTGCTCCAGCACCAAGCCCTCCTTTCTCTGTATTTCTCTATTCCTATACCCAATTTCAGTGAAAATGTGTTTCTTCTGTTCATTCCAAAATAAACTGTGTGTGCAATCAAAGGCATTTTGTTGGGCTTGGCCGTCCCAGTCTCCGTTGGCATCCTATCGTGGTGTCCCCTTGCCTTGTCAGGCACAGATGTTACCTCCTTCAGCTTCTTTTATAACTCAGCGAATGTCTTTGCAAGTCTTCAGCTACTCTTGCCTGCTTTCATATCTCAGATACAAGAAAATTATCAGAACCTTAGATCTTTGCCTACATTTTTACTCTTGTCCTGATGAAAAGGAAATATGAAAGAGAAGTACAGGAGGCTTTTACTCTTGAAGTCTTTTGCCTCTTACGGTGCCAGGCATTTGTATATTACTCTTTTATCTCTGTTAGTTAGAGAAATCATTTCTAATTAGCTATGGCATTATTGAATAGCCAGTACATTAAAAATGAGTCGAGCAGTTCATTATGTAATTCTATTAACCAATTACTAGTCAGTATATAAGCTATTAAACAGTGAGTTTTTGTTTATTAAACTAAAAAGAAAATAAATCATCAGCAAAATGCTTTTTAATAGCGTATGTTATTGATATATATTTAAACTAACAAGTAATTGCTATAAAACATAATCTCAATTGAATAGACAGAGTAGTAACAGAGGACTTTTAAGTTTATTAGTTTCTTTTATGTCAAAAACACTTCAGTATAGATTTAATGCCAAAAAATAAATATACAGCATCTTAGTGGATTTAGGCTGCTCCAACAAAATTATGTACATGAAGTAGGAAAAAATATTATCAGTAGAAATTTATTTCCTACAGTTCTAAAGACTGGAAGCACCAAGCTAAAAGATGTTAGCACAACTATTTCTGATTAGGTCAGTGATTAAACTGATCATTAAACTAGGATGCCAGATTCATTCCTGCACACAATCTCTATTTTCTACACTTCCAGTAAATCTCCCATCAAGTCTAAGTGATGTAATTTCAAGTTATTCCTTAACTTGTATTTCTACTCTGCGTTTACCCACATCCTCATCTTTGCTTAACTCTAATGCATCCTTCTGCTAAAAGTTCAGCAGTCTAGGCATGACATGGCCTAGTCTTACTCCCTCACTGAGGTTCAAGTCCTAACTTGTTTCTTGTCCTACAGAAGATGCAATTGCTTGGAGGAAGTCTTTCCAGTCCTGCACTGGAATTAGTCTATGCCATTTTCTGAGACCATAACACTACTTATTTTTATGTTAAAGGTGAGCTGACTATATCTTGTGTTCCTTAGTCTTTATTTTGTCTGCCTTTTAATTACATTGTAGACTTCTATTGGTCAAAAATGTTTCTTTTTGTACCATTCAAAATTTATGACAAAATAGATTATCTAAAATCTTGAAAGAAATTAAAACACTTTAGCAAAGCGCATTGCCATAAAACATTTTACTATACGCATTCATCCAGATGAATGCTAGCTCAAGCCTAAGGTGAAAGTAGAAGGTTGATAATAAATGTTCAACCACTTTTTGCATTTTGAATAATAGAAAGTCTCAAATCTTATTTTTAACAATGATAGTATGAATACTTCTAGTATTACTCTTCTTCCAATTCACATCATTAATTGTTTGGTTAACATACAATGCTTCCCTTTTGATTGGTCAGCTCTCTATTGACTGGAACAAAACCCCCAGTACCCTCAGTTTAAAGAGGAAGAAGAAGAAGAAGAAGAAGAAGGAAGGAAGAAGAAGAAGAAGGAAGAGGAGGATGAGGAGGAGGAAGAAAAAGTGGAAGAGGAAAAGATAAAGAAGAAGAAGAAGTGTCGGGCGTGGTGGTGCACGCCTTTAATCCCAGCACTCGGGAGGCTGAGGCAGGCGGATCGGTACAAGTTAGAGACCAACCTGGGCTACAAAAGTGAGCTCAAGGTCAGCCTGAACTGCATAATGAGACCCTGTCTCAAAAAGACAAAAAAAAAAAAAAAAAGGAAAAAATAAAAGAAAAAAAGAAGAAGTTTAGTTTGGTTTACAGTTCAGTTTCAGATTACAATCCCTAGTTGGATGTCTCCAGCATAGAAGCATCACTACAGTTGGTTATGGCAGAGTAAAGATGCTCAGCCCATGGTCTGGGGTACAGAACACAGAGGAACAACACTAGAGAGGAAGGGGCAAGGGGCCAAATATAGTTCTCAAGTTAGGAACCCATGACCCACCCAGACACTCTCAGAAGGGCCTTGCTCATACCTCAAACTAATTGAATTGACAGTCAAGATGAAATATTCAGCGGCTGGGGAGATAGCTCTGTGGAACAAGTGCCTGCTTGGCGAGTGCAAGATCAGGAGTTCTAAATCCAGTCCTGAAAAAAAAGATTAACCATTCAGCTATTATACATAATTATACACATATGTAATGTATACTGCATATGTATATACAATATTGTGTATACATACAACTATTATGCTAGTTGTAATCATTTTTCCAGTATTTGGAAAATATTTACTTGGTAGATTAATTCCCCTTTAAATTGCACTGTGTGTTTATAATGAGATGTTATTTTTTTACAATAATCCTCAAACTTAGAGAGACATTAACTTAACTTGCCTTGATATACATATACCAAGGCAAAATGTATTAATAAAGGGATATAGATATACTGTAGTGTTGAAATATTACTTATTTATAGTATAAATCAAACAACTCTAAGATACCTGTAGTGATACACAATACTAAACACAAAAGCATACCATAAGTGTATACTGCATACTGTCTCATGGACTATTATGTGTCACCAAGCAATGCTTAGTGATGATTACTTCAGAATAAAGTATGCTTCAGAATTCTGACTCTTCAGAATGTTTTAAGACCTGATATCCACTATCTTGAAAATGTCATGGCTTCACTTCTGGATATAATTTCATCACTAGGCGTAAATAGGTGTGAAATAAAAAACAGGGTGCAGACAAGGTGTGGACAGTTTCTAAGCTGAGTGCCACAAACTGGTCAGAAACTGAGAGGCCAGAGATCGAAACATCAAGGCCGAGTTTAATGAGCAGTATTTTTAACAATAAATTAAATGATATTCATTTGGATATTTTATCTCCATTCAGTCCAAGATGATTCCCTATGTAAGCTTCTTGAAATTGAATATACTTGGCCGCTAAATAATTTCAGAAATTTCTAAAACTTATGTAGAAGAACTGATTGACACTGTATTTCATTCATTAAATTGTTCATCAGGGCGGTGCAGATATGAAAGAGGCTTCAATTATGAAGAAGGTGCTACACAGAGTTAAGTCCTCAACTAAAATTCTACATAAAACCGCCATTCTCTGCTGGTGACATGCCTAAGTATATGAACAGCTGAGACACAATGACAAACACAACTGAAAGGAGCAGACTTTTAATTTGATGCACAGTTTCAGGTTTCATGAGTTCAGTCCATGCTCCAACACAGAAGGCACGAGAAAAACATGGTCGGACGAAGCTGCTAAGGTCAGGGCAGCTGGGAGCTGAATGAGTGCACAGCATCACAGAGAAGGATGCCAGGGCCCATGTATAATACCCAAGGTGGTACACCCAGACACATAGAGAAATGTGCATTACTGTCCCATAAACAGCTACCAAGACAGCGAAGCAGACAAAAGAGCTTAACTGTCACTTTCTTTCAAAAAATAAATTTTGATTTTCTTTCAAAGACTTTACACACAGGTCAATTTTAATACATTTTAAGTGCATATAAAAACTTCCTACATGTGTATTTTATTCTCGTTTTGAGTTCTGCTAACTTATTTGTCTCTTCCCAATAAGGAGGACTTTACTCAGTACTCAGAAGTAAAGGAACTATCATTTGTAATTCTGTGCTGAAAACCTGGTTCAGTTATTTCTAATCTCTTGTGATCCCTTATGCCTTTGTATTATATTCCTTTAAATGATACGGTTATGAAGGTACATAGTGTTTTATCAAGTTTGGAATCCTGGGGGGAAATCACATGATGTAGTAAGCTACATTTAAAGATTATAACTGTTTGTTTTCTGTGATTCTTTTCCTATCCCTTAAAGAATGTTTGTAATACCAAAGGTATTGGTAAAGAGATACTGAATAAATTGACCTAATCTTGGAAATATTTGCTGCTTCTGTAGCATCTCCAGTGACACACTGTGTAACACACTTCCTTTGCTAAATACAATAAAACTGGAGGGCTATGTTTTGAAAGCAGATGCAGGTAGAGTAGGTACTAAATGACTCTGAAGAACTCAGTAGACAGTGAAGGTATGTGGAATGGCAGCAGCAGGCAGGACAGTATTAATGAACTTTTTCCAGGTAAATTGTAAGTGGACATTTTTCCAGATAAATTATTCAAACTTACTTGTGATTCTCATTGGTGTATACATTTCTAGATCAACTATATGACATTTGAAAACAACACTAGCAGTGATATACGAGGTGAGTTAAATGTGTTCATATTGTATAGGAAAAAATCCTATGTGACTGTATAACTATAGTTAGTAAACCAAATATTCAGAATCTAAACAAAATTTATTTTAGCTGGTGTTCTCTGCAAAGAAGTTTATGTATTTTAAAAATTCTCTGAAAATTATAGTTGACGACATTTAATCAATACAACAAAATAATTCAAGAGGGAATTTTTTACTTTGGGAAGGTCCCTAATTTTATATGCTTCAATTTTTTAAATTTTTAAAATTACTTTTAATAAGAAATCACAATATGATAGCTTCAAAACACATTAGTAGTACATTCGCAATAATTGACACATTGCATATTGTTGTCTTCATAGTAGTTATACAGAGTACAGGGTGTAGACATGATAAATTTTCTAATCGATATTAGTAAGGAAAGAAAAAAAATATTTTTTCACTTTGAACTGAGAGAAAGTAGTTATATCCACAGTCCAATGTGCCATAATTGCATTTGATTATTGGTGAAACTGGCAATGTTGGTGGCTGTTGACTTAAGCCTCTTACAGCTCATCATATTAATCTAGCTCTGTGTTTTATGCCTCATAGTTAAGCTTTATCACTGAGTGATCAAGGGCAAGTTAAAGACCTGTAAAACGAAACATTCATCTTTTGTATCTTCCAAGGTCAAATCTCTTCAGGATTAACTTTGGAACCATGTGCAGTGCTTTGTAAAACTGTTGTCAGTGTCAGCCTTCAAGAAGAGTCACGGCCATTGCTTCACCAGTTTGCTTTCTGTGAAAGCCTAAGAGAATATTTTTTTCTCTAGGTGACTCCCCTTAGACACTCTATACTTCACTTATCCATTTTCTCTGAGGTCCTATAATCTCCTTGAGTTATAGGATGTTCCACCACAGGCTCTCCTATGTCCTGAGTCCTCACTGACCTTGAAGGGCTACGGCCAAAATGTTGGCTATTCTAATAGCCCTTCTTTTTCTCCAATTTTTGGTTTGTTAATTTACATTCTCAACCCTCCAGCAGAGATACTTCGGGATACTATTACTCTATAACATGTGTAACTGAGCTTAACATCACTGTCTTCCTGAATATCAAACATCTTAGAATTAGCTTGACATTGGTATTATCCATCAATCATTGATATTCTAATAAATCTCCATAGAATGTGATAAAAGCAGTTACACATTTTTACGCAGACATTTAGAAATCCAGGGATGTACAAAATTGTAGCCTGTCAAGCCTATGGCATTCTGCCCAGTCTCTTCCTCTCAATTAATACCCGTTTTTTCTTTCTTTTTTTCTTTTTTTCTTTTTTTTTTTTTAACCAACCATTTACTTGAGAGAGAGCAAGCATAGCAGTAACTGAGTTTACATTAGAAATAGTACACATCTAAAAGACCAGAATGACAGGCATTCCAAGCATAGTCTTACAGTTGCACGTTGCTGTCATCAGTGTGAAAAACCTTCTGAAGTTTCTTAGGACTAATATCAGATTTATCCTGTGTACATAAGTGCATGTTTTTGCTCCTGCTATGTTTTCCCACTTTTCTGCTTCCAGCCACTTTGTTGTTTAATCCATAAATCTTTGATTTCCATTGAGCTATGTTATGCCCTTCCATTTTTATTTCTTCTTTAGAATTATTACACTAGGGAGACTATAGGATATTACACATGTACGTCTGGTTTATTTCACTTATGAGTATATGTTCAATATGCATTCATTTATGTAAAGTCTTCCAGTTTATCATTCTTTATAGCTGAATAACATTTCATTGTATAAAAATACCACATCTTTTTCAACTGTTCTTCAAATAATGGGCATTTTGGTTGTTTCCAAGATTTATCTATTACAAATTGAGCTGTTATAAACATAGGTGCACAGATATCGCTATGGTATGATGTTTTCCTTTCTTCTGGGAAAATTCCCAATAGAGGATACCTGGATTGAATGAGATTTCCAGTTCTAGCTTTTTAAGGGTCCTTCGCACAGCTTTCCATAATGATTGCACCAATATGCATTCCCACCGGCAGTGGAGAAGGATTCCTTCCCCCCACAACCTTTCCAACATTTGTTCTTGGTTGATTTCTTTATGATAGTCATTCTTTCTGGAGAGATGGTATATAAGTCTTGTTTTAATTTGCATTTCACAGATGGCTAGCAACGCGCAGCACTACTTCATGTACTTTTAGACTTGCTCAATTTCTTTCTCTGAGAAGTGTGTGTTCATCTCACATGCCCATTTCTGGATTGGGTCTTGGAATTTTGGGGCCCTAATGGTTTTGAGTTCTTCATAAATTCTATATAGAAAAACTTTTTCTGAATACTTAATAATTAAAATCTTTTCAAAATTTGTGGGTTGTCTTTTCACTCTGTTGGTAATTTCTTCTGATGTGCAAAAAAAATTCGTAGCCAGAGGAGGTCCAATTTGTTGATGCTTTTAAGTGTTAAACGTGCATTTTGATTTTTGTTCCTGAAATTTTGCCTACTTCGATGTCTTCAGGATTTTTCTCCCACTTTCTCTTCCAGGAGATTTTATGTTTCTCTTTTAATATTTAGATCTTTAATCCATTTTGACTTTAGTTTAGTGCACGGTGATAGGCTTGGGTCAAGTTTTAGTTTTCAGCATGTAGAGAGCCAGTTTTTCCAGCACCATTTGTTAAGGAGGCTATCTTTTTTTCCAGTAAGCTGTTTGGCCACTTTGTCAAAGATAAGGTGGTTTAGTGTGTTTGTATTTGCTTCTCCATCTTCTAATCTATTCTATTGATCTTCTGGTGTATTTTTTTTTTTTTGCCAATATCATGCAGATTTTATCAATGTAGCTTTGTAGTATAACTTTAGGTCAGGAATTGTAATGCTTTCTGCCTTACATTTGTTACCTAGCATTGTCTTTGCAATTCTGGGTCTTTTTTGGTTCCAAATAAATTTTAGGAATGATTTCTCCAGGTCTGTGAGGTATGTTGATGTTATCTTGATCAGAAATGCATTAAATGTGTATAAAATTATATGGAGTATGGCCATCTTCACAATGTTGGTTCTTTCTATCCAGAAGCAAGAAATATCTTTCCATCTTCTGAAATCTTCTAGGATCTCCTTTTTCAGAGTACTATAGTTTTCACTGAAAAGGTCTTTTACTTCTTTAGTTAGGTTAATCTGTAACTATTTCATTTTCTTTCATGCTATCACAAAAGGTACTGCTTCTCTAATTTCTCTCTCACTGTGTTTGTTATCTGTATAAAGGAATGCCACTGACTTTTGTGTGTTGACTTTGTAACCTGCTATGCTACTGAATTTGTGTATTAATTCTAGTAGCTTCTTAGTGGAATTCTTTGGGTCTTGCAATTAGATTATCAAGTCATCTGCAAATAGTGATACTTTTACTTCTTCTTCACCTTTTCTTATTCTTTTTATTTCTCTTTCTTGTCTAATGGCTGTAGCTGATTCCAGAACGTTATTGAATGGGAGTGGTGATAGAGGATATCCTTGTCTTGTGCCAGATTTAAGAATAAAAGACTCAAAAAAGACAAAAAAAAAAAAAAAAAAAAAAAAAAAAAAAAAAAAGCCGGGCGTGGTGGCTCATGCTTGTAATCCCAGCACTCGGGAGGCTGAGGCAGGAGGATTGGTGAGAGTTCGAGACCAGCCTGAGCTACAAAACTGAGCTCAAGGCCAGCCTGAACTGTACAGCAAGATCCTGTCCCAAAAAAGACAAAAAAAAAAAAAAAAGAATAAAAGACTTCAGTTTTTCCCCATTTAGAAATATGTTAGCTGTTGGATCGCTGTAGATGGCTTTTATCAGGTTGAGGTAGAGGCCCTCTATTCCAATTTTCTGTAGGACTTTGAACATCAATGAGTGTTGGACATTGTCAAAGGCCTTTTTGGAATCAATTGAGATAATCATGTGATTTTTGGCTTTGGCTCTGTTGATATAGTGCATTGCATTTATAGATTTGCATATATTGAAGCATCTTGGCATCCCTGAGTTGAATCCTACCTGCTCATGGTGTATAATCTTCTTGATCACTTGTTATATTCTAGTGGCAATTATTTTATTCAGATTTTTGCATCTATGTTCATGAGAGAAATTTGCCTGTAGTTTTCTCTTTTAGTTGCATCTCTCTCTGGTGTCAGCATAATACTTGCCTCTAGGAATGATTTTGGAAGGTTTGCTTTTTTTTAATTTCATTGAAGAGTTTGAGGAGTGTTGGGATTATGTCTTCTATAAATTCGTTGTAGAATTCAGTGATGAATCCATCAGGCCCCAGACTTTTCTTTGTTGGTAGGCTTTTTATTACATTTTATATTTCACTGGCTGTTATTGGGTTATTGAGAGTTCTTATATGTTCTTTATTCAGTTTGGGTAATTTGTACTTTTTTTAGGAATCTGTCCATTTCATCTGTGTCTTCAATTCTGTGAGAGTAAAGATTCTCAAAAGTAGCTATTTATGATCCTCTTAATCTCTGCAGGGTCTCTAGTAATTTCATCATTTTCATTCCTTATTTTTTAAATTTGCGTCCCTTCTTTTCTCTTTTTGATGCAGTTAGGTAGGGGTTTACAAATTTTATTAAAAAGAACCAGCTTTTTGATTCATTAATTCTTTGCATTGTTTTCTTGCTTGAATTAATTTCTGCTGTAATCTTTATAATTTCCTCCCATCTTTGGGCTTTGGATTTCGTTTGCTTTTCCATTTCTGGTTGATTTAAGTGCCCCATGAGAGTATTTATTTGTTCCCATTCTGGGTTTTTTGTTTGTTTGTTTCGTTTTATTTTGTTTTGTTTTTGTCTTTTTGAAACAGGGTCTCGCTATTCAGTTCAGGCTGGCCTTGAGCTCAATTTTGTAGCCCAGGCTGGTCTCGAACTCCCATAGATCCTCCTGTCTCAGCCTACTAAGTTCTGGGATTACAGGCATGAGCCCCATGCCTGGCTAGTCCATTCTGTTTTCTTAATCTCGGAGTTCAGAGATATAAATTTCCCTCTAAGAACTGCTTTCATTGCATCCCATAAATTCTGGTAGGTTGTGTTTGAATTTTCACTAAATTCTAGATATTGTTTAATTTCTTGTTTAATTTCATCTGTAACACACTGGTTATTGGGAAGAGTGTTGTTTAATTTCCATGTATTTCTATAATTCTTGAAGTTTCTTTTGTCATTTATTTCTAGTTTCATTGCACTGTGGTCAGATAATATGCATGGGATAATATCTGTTCTCTTGCTTATCCTTAAGCATGACCTAGCTACTAATGTGTGGTCTATTTTAGAAAACGTCCCATGTGCAGCTGAAAAAAATATGTATTCTGAAATAGCTGGGTGGAACACTCTGTGTCTGTCCACTAAGTTGAGTTATTCCAGGTTCTGCTTTAGTTCTGCTTCTCCTTTGCTATTTTTATTTTTTGTCTTCTTGACCTATCTTTTTCAGATAAGAGGGTGTTAACGTCTCCTCTTAAGATTGTGTTATTGGATAGTAGATTTTTCATGTGCACTAAGGTTTGTCTTATATAACTGGGTGCTCTCGTTTTGGATGCATACATATTTATGAGTGTTATCTCTTTGTGTTGAACTTTTCCCTTAACCAGTATGCAGCAGTCTTCATTTCATTTGACCAATCTTGGTTGGAAGTTTAGACTGTCTGCAAACAGGATTGCTACCCTTGCATATATATATATGCTGGCGCATGTAGTATTGCTTTCCATCCTTTAACTTTTACCCTATGAGTTTCTTTATGAATTAAGTGTGTTTTTGTATACAGTATATTGTTTGATTTTGCTTCTTTATCCGCTCTGCCAGTCAATTTTTTAATTGGAGAATTGAGCCCATTTACATTGATGGTTATAATTGAAATGTATTAACTTATGAATGATATGACTTTTACTTACTACTATTTACCCCTTTTTCTCCTGTGTTTAATTGAGTACCCTATTTGGTGGTATCTTTCTGTTCTCATTTCTTGGATTTGAGTCATTTTGGTCCTTCTCTAAAATATTATTTAGTATACTGTGTAGGGTTGGTTTTGATGTCATGAAATTCTTTAGTTGTTCCTTGTCATGGAAGTATTTTACTTCTCCCTCATACTTGAAAGAGAGTTTTGCAAGGTGTAGCTGTCTGGGCTGAAATTTGTTTTTATGTAGGACTTGAAGCACTCTGTTCCTTGTTTTTCTTGACTTCATGGTTTGTGAAGAGAAATCTGCTGTTATTCTGATGGATTTTCCTTTAAATGTCATCTATTTCTTTTCTCTAGCAGCTTTTACTATATTATTCTGCTGAATTTCTGGAATCTTGACTATATTATATGTCTGGGTGTGTTTTTAGTTAGGTTGATGTTATTTGGGGTTCTGTATGCTTCAGTTACTGAATGTCCCATTGTTTCCTCATATATGGGAAGTTTTCAGCTATTACTTCTGCCCATATTCTATTTATATCCTTTGTGTGAACTCCTTCTTTCTCACTGATTCCTGTTAATCTCTCGTTGATCATTTTTGTATCATCTTGCAGATGCTGAATTTTTTTTTCCTGCATCCTAGTTGTTTTTAAGGGATCCTTTCTTGCCTTGTCTCTAGCTACAATGGTGCCTTCAAGATCTGAGACTCTATCTTCACTTTTGTTCATATGGTTTTGCCACCTTGTGACTGAAATTTTATTTTCTTGTATAGCTCTTTGAATCTATTTCACGTGATATGTTTCTTTCCTATATTGCTCAATCAGAGAATCCATCATTTTTCTATTCTCCTTTAATTTTTTATCAATGTCTTCTTTAGTAGCACCGAAGTCTCTCATTATAGTTATCCTTTCTCTCTCTAGTTCAGAGATTATTTCTGCTCTAATCTCCTCTCTATCTTTCTGTAGTTGTTCCTCTACTTTTGATACTATTAATTTAAGGAGGTCTTTTTAAACTTCAGAAGTTATTTCTGCTCTGGTTTCCTCCATATGCTTCTGCAGTTGTTTTTCAACTTTAGAGTCTATTAATTCATGCATTTCTTTTTTTACTTCAGATGTTATCTCTGATTTGAACTGCTCCATACATTTCTGCACTTGTCTGTCTACCTCAGATGCTACCGATTCAGAGATTTCATGTGCATGATTCCCATTTTCTTCCATGGTAGTGTCTGCTATATTCTTTGTGGGTGGACTCAGGACCTGAAGTTGGATTCTAGTCCTTGTCTTTATCATTTTTTATAGCACTTTGGTGAACTTATACAGTTAGTGCCTATGCAAATTTGGGTCTGGATCCACTAAGCTTGTTCACCTCCAGACGTGCCTGGCTGTGAGTGGGAGCACAGGCAGCTAGCTACCACAAGACCCCGTGGGTCAGGAGAGTGGTATGCCATGTGAGGACTGAGTATAGCTGGAGTTGGGGTAGTTATCGAGTTGGAGGATGAATGCTGGCTGAGAGAGCTCTTGCCTGGCTGTCATGAGGCCTGATTGAGAAGGTGGGTGGAATCGGAGCTCATTCCGTTGATGAATCAGGGGATGGACCAAGGCTGAGTCCACTGCATGGTCTGGTCGAGATGGCAGTTGAGGTCAGGCTGGAATTAGGGGATGGCGCATAGTCTGGGCTGGAGTTTGGGGATGACCGGTCAGGTCCCTGTTGGCGTTTGGGTCGGGTGACGCGTGTCCAGTAGGGATGGCGCACAGGTCCCAGCTGCAGTTCGGGGATCACAGGTCAGGTCCAGACTAGAGTTCAGGGATGGTGGGTCATGTCCTATACGCTTTATCTATGATTGTATTCATTTTGACTCTGTCATGTAACTGTGGCTTGCATATAGCAGAAACATTTCATATTAAGTGTCAACATCAGTTAAGACCTTATGCATAAGTTAAGAGCTTATTGTTCTAAATGATAGGTCATATTACAGACATATGTATTAAATATCTACAATTTGGCTAAATATGTGTGTTTTTTATATAATGATCACTTACATTATCTATTTGTAAAGACATGTACATATATTGACAAGTATCTGGAAGTGAATATATACAAATACAATAAAATATATATCTATATAAAACTCTCTCCATGCACAGCACATTGCATGTGTATATTAGATTTTGGAGATATCTACCTAATATATACAATGCATGTGTATGTCTTCATAAAAAATATGGTTTTGTAAATATAACCATAAATTTGTACATAAATTCATTGAGATTGGCATTTATTTATCTAGTTACACTTATCTGTGTGTTTTGTATTGCTTTTTTTTTTTTTTTTTTTTTTTTTTTTTTTTTTTTTTTTGAGAGCAGTTCTTGCTATGCACTGTAGGCTGATCTTGAAATCACAGTGATCCCTCTGTCTCATCCCCGAAGTGCGGGGGTAACAGATGGATACCTCCCTACTCAGCTGCCCGGGCATGTAACCCAGACCAACCGAGGGCATCATTGTGCTGCCATGACTTCAGAGACCACACTGTGCTACCATGCTTTTCCCATTTCATGAAATATTCTTAGTACCCAAGATATAAGTGTTTGCAAAGGATGTTGGAGTTAGGGCTGAAGAAATGAGAAGGTAGTAACACAATAGTCTAGAAAATTTTAAAACTAAAACTTCAAATCAAGTCACTGTGATTATAATCTTAAGCAATTAAAAATAATCTTAAGCAATTAGTAATCATAAGAGAATTTATGATCAAATACAACCCCCCAACTTCTAGCTTTCACCAGTATTATGCATTTAAATTAGGCATTTTCCTATTGCTAATATACTCACTTAGATTGACAGTTTACTCAGGAGTGTATAAAGCAGGATACAAATTGAAAATTACCTTCAAAATCACAGATCTACATTAAGAATAATAACAATTGCTTGACATGATGGCACATACCTGTAGTTCCAGCAGTTGGGAGGCTGTGGCAGAAAAATCTGCTGCGAATTGGACTTTGGTCTGAGCTACGCAGTGACTTCAAGGCCAACCTGGCTATGCAATGAAACTTCATTTCAAAGAAGCAAAAATAAACAAAAATAAAGAAATAAATAAATAGAGCTACCAGGAAAGAGACCATTCAAAAAATATTACAGTTAGCTTATGTTCTTTAAACTTTGACACTTAATTAGAGTATATTAATGTTAGTTGGTTTTTTGTTGTTGTTGTTTTTTTTTGTTTTGTTTTTGTTTTTTTTGAGATAGGGTCTTGCTATGCAGTTTAGGATGGCCTTGAGCTCACTTTTGTAGCCCAGTCTTGAACTCACACGAATCCTCCTGCCTCAGCCTCCCAAGTGCTGGGATTACAGGCGTACATCACCACGCCCGGCTTTAATGCTAGTTCTTATAGTCTTATAAAGATAAAAATATTATACAGCTCCCTTCCACAAATATCTACAAAATAGATTAGACATAAAATTAATGGATCTTCCAATCCAAGTGCAAGGAATACCTTTCCATTTTCCAACATCCTCTTCTAAATCTTTTTTCAGAGTACTATAATTTTTGCTATATAAATATTTTACTTCCTTTGTGAGATCAGTTCCTAAGTATTTCATTTTTGTGAGTGTGTGATTGTGAAAGTTGTAGTTTCC
>PVJA010034164.1:0-22758 GCA_004027025.1 Myocastor coypus | reverse complement strand
TAAAAAAAAAAAAAAAAAAAAAAAAAATGGAGAATCTGATAGAAAAACTTTTCATGTTGTTAACAACACAGCTTTCTACAATTCTGAGAAAGACATTTATTTGTTAATTTGGCTGAGGCTGCCTTACGGGCAGGTGTTATGGTTTATGTCTAGTTGTCCCCCCAAAGCCTCATGGAGTCTTTGGGTGGGGACTTCTAGAGTTTGAGGCTTGATCCATGATCCCTGGAATTATGGGTTTTAGTACTGATGGGATTATGGGTGGAAGTACTTCTGGGATTATGGGTGTAGCTTAGGGCGGGAGCTAAGGTGGAGAGCCTGAATGTAATATAAAGAGAGACAGAGAGACAGACTGGAGCTCTAGCTGTTGCTGTTGCTCTGCTGCCGTGTTGGTTGGCTACCTCTGCCACCATTTTGTTGCTGTTCTGCCGCCATGAACTGGATGCTCTCCGCCCTGCTCCACTCAGCCTTGGGCCAGCCAAATATGGACTGAGGGGCCCGGCGGGATGGCTCAGTGGTCTAAAGCCCCTGATTGGGAAACCTTGGGCAGCTTCAAGGACCGCGGTTTGATCTCCGGCACCACATGCTGAGCCAGCCCTGCCTTGGGGCGGGCTGAGCCGGCCATAAAAATAAGTGAATAAACAAAGAAAGGTTCTGAAACAAGAAAATAAATAAATAAATAAAATTAAAAAAAAAAAAAAACAAATATGGACTGAAACCTCTACGAACTGTGAGCTAAATAAACCTTTCCTTCCTTCATTTTGAGTGTTGGGTATTTGTCCCAGCAACGAGCAAAAAGGTAACTAAGACAGCAGGTCTCATGCTCCATGTGGGGGTGGACAGCCTCAAAGTATGAGAAATAGAAAGAAAACCATAGTGAGCCGGGCGTGGTGGCGCATGCCTGTAATCCCAGCACTTGGGAGACATGCAGGAGGATCAATGTGAGTTTTGAGACCAGCCTGGGCTGCAAAAGTGAGCTCAAGGCCAGCCTGAACTGCATAGTGAGACACAGTCTCAAAAAGACAAAAAAAAAAAAAAAAAAAAAAAAAAAAAAAAAAAAAAAAAAAAAAAAAAAAAAAAAAAAAAAAAAAAAAAAAAAAAAAAAAAAAAAAAAAAAAAAAAAAAAAAAAAAAAAAAAAAAAAAAAAAAAAAAAAAAAAAAAAAAAAAAAAAAAAAAAAAAAAAAAAAAAAAAAAAAAAAGAACAAGAAAAAGAAAACCATAGTATACATTATAATGCAATCACCTAAAGTGAATAATAAAGAGAAACCCTAAAGGCAGTTTGAGAAACAGAATAAATCATATACAGAAAGACAAAAATTCAAAATCAGAAAATGCCTTGTTAGAAACAAAGAGCCAGGAAAAGATGGGGCAACATCATTAAAGTACTGAAAGGGCCCTGGGGATGTAGTTTAGCTTGCCTAGCATGTCGTGGGTCATCCAGCAGATGGTATACTAAAGAAAAGGAGAAGAAACCCTACATGCTACCAACCTAAAACTCTGAATACAGTGAAAGCAACTTTCCAAATATGGAACAAAGGCCTTTTTAGGTAGAGAAATTCTATTTACCAGTGGATCTGAATTACAGGAAATGTTAAAGTCCTTAAGATTGAAAGTAAATTACACTCGATGCAAATTTGTATCTATGTAAATGATGAGTATCAGATATAACATATGTATTAAGTTCAAACAACTTTTTTTAAATTAACTATTTATTATTTTTTTATTTTTATTTTTTTTTAATTTTATTTTTTGGGGGGACCGGGGTTCCAAGTCACAACCTTGCACTTGCACTTGCCAAGCAAGCACTTATGCCATGAAGCTATCTCCCCAGCCCCTTATTTTCTTGTTTTTAAGATGGTCACATTACGTAGCTGGCCTTGAATTCCTACCATGTCCCTGGTGAGTTATTTTTTTTAAAGGCAAGTCTTTGTTTACTCGTATTTCACTGTAAATTATTTGAATTATTAGGTGAACAAAGGAAAGTCTCCATATTCAAGTAATAAAAATATTAACAGGCTCAATAAAGGAAAAACTGGGCTGGAAAGATGGTTCAGCAGTGTAAAGCACCTGCTTAGTCAAGATTAGGCAACCACAGGGACTGTGGTTTGATCCCTGCCACCGCAGGCTGAGCTAGCCATAATACCAAAAAAAAAAAAAAAAAAAAAAAGGGAAACCTCTGTGTACATATAATTAACCTGAAATAAGAGACTGGCGGAGTAGTAATAACTGCAGTGGTGAAGGAGACTTAAGTATAGTTAAGGTCAAAGAAGGAGCAAAATGGCAGAGTTGTAGAATCTCAAAGGAAAAGTCCCAAAGTCTTATAAAACAAGCAATGGTCACTAATCATGCCCTTTTCTGTAAGTATATCTCTTTACAATACTTACTGTTCTTCCTATGCTATACAGAGTAGATGGCTTAGATGTGTGCTTTACTATTAGAGAGCTTGCCTTAGCATGTGCCAGGCCTTGGGTTCAATCCCTAGCCCCACAAAGAAAACTATAAAAATATGGAGTCTATCCAACCAATCTCTGAATTTGGGTTTGCCTGAGGATCTAGCTTGGCCCCATTGAAGCTGCCACTGATAAACTGGTTGTTGAACAAAGCTTGCCCTTTCCTAATATTTTTGAAACCTACTCAACATACGAAGAGGTTGGCCTGGTGTGCTGTGTGATTTAAGACATGTAACTCAGTTCTTTCATTATTTCCACCAACCACAGATGACTACTAACTCAGGAGAGGGTTCAGACCAGATGAAACAGCAAAGCAGAATCATGAGGTAAATGAAATACAGCTGTTTTATGTCATTTGAGGTTGATTTGCTGCACAGCATGAGTTAATACAAAATATGTATCTTATCAATTACTTGAGTCAAAACACATATAATTTCCCAAGCAGTCTTTCTGTAATTTCTAGCTCTAAGGCTAGGCAGTAGTTAATTCCTACTTAATCCAGGCTAACATTTAATCTATATCATTTTTTCTTTTTTTTTTTTATAGCCAGCTCAGCTTGCCCTAGGGGTGGGACTGGCATGGCATGTGGTTCCAGGGATTGAACTACAGTCCCTGCAGTTGCCTAAGCTTTCCTAAGCAGGTGCTTTACACCGCTGAACCATCTCGCCAGCCCCTATATCCTATTAAAGGAGTAGGAAAACAAATGATTCAGTATTCCTAAAAACTACATGAGATTTTCAGTGTGCCATCTTGTATATAAGCCATTAGCACCCATATGGCCACTGAATACCTAAAGTGTAAAATAAAGCCACATGTTGAAGTCATTTTTTATTAAGCCTCCATACTGTGTTGCTACCTTAGTTTACCTAATTTTCTATGAAGAGGTGATTTAAGCAAGTCTTTTTTTCCTCTGCAGTTTTAGGAATATGACTCAGGCCCTGATAGATGCAAGTACTCTGCTGCTCAGCTACATCCTCATCTGATCTTATTTTTAAAATCTGGTTAGTATCTCATTAAACTGCCTAAGCTGGGCTCAAACTTGTGAACCTCGTGCCTCAGGGTGCCAAGTAGCTGAAATTATAGGTGTGCACCTATAATTATCATTATTTTTTCTAACTTTACAATAAGAAGATAATCAAAGTCAGTTAAGAATTTAGCTATATGATTCAGTACTAACAGAATATGGGATACTCATGATTTGTGCCTCACAATTTAGTGCTTCGCTATTTCATTTCCCATTCTGTTTGCTTAAACAGTATGCTGGACTATACTGCACATTTCTTCAAAACAAGGGTTTATTTATTTATTCATTTTGAAACAGGGTTATCACTATGTGGTTCAGACTGTCCTTGAGCTCAAAACAATACTCCTGACTCAGACTACTGAGTGCTGGGATTACAGGTGTGTGTCACCTTGCCCAGGGGCCTGTGTTTTAAACTTCACTACTATACCATAGCCACCAACCAGCACAGGATGAGGCACAGATAAGTCAACCATTAAATTCATTCCGAAGACAGCTTTTAGGGAACAGAATTTTTCTTTCTTTTTCACTTCCTATTAAGTATTCTAAGAAAAAAAAAAAATCAATATGAAGACTTTAGAACAAATATATATATCACATAACATTTGGATATACAGAGCAAGAAAAAGACAAGCAAATATGCTTAGGAACTTACTTGATGACTGAGAAGAGAGTTCTAAAAAGCTGAATAAAAATTTCGTTGCAATCTTCCAATTCAAAGCAGATATTATATGATTTAACCCAAGCTAAATTCTTAAATAAAAATAAACAATTACATATGTACAGAGCAGTCGCAGAAAGGCAAACTCATTAGTACAATTTAATTATTTAAGAATTAGGAATCTACATTAAAGCCTTTAAGTATCTAACATAAGTAATTAGAAATATAAAACAAAGTAGCTATTTACTCTTATCCTTAAAGACATTACCTGAGGATATCAATTTTTCCAAAGTGATTAACACTGAACATTTAGGGGTTTAAAAAAATATACATGTAGATAGATGGATACACATACATAAAATTTAAGGAGCAGCAGACACATTTTTATTTATTTATTTATTTATTTATTTATTTATCTATCTATCTATCTATCTATTTATTTATTTATTGTCTTTTTGGGACAGGGTCTCATTATGCAGTTAAGGCTGGCCTTGAGCTCACTTTTGTAGCCCAGGCTGGTCTCGAACTCGCACCAATCCTCCTGCCTCAGCCTCCCGAGTACTAGGATTACAGGCATGAACCACCACACCTGGCACATTTTTAGATTACAATAGAAAGTAAGAGATAAGAGTTTGAAATAATTCCACTTTTGTTTTTTCTGTCTTTTTGACACAGGGTCTTGCTAAGCAGCAGTTCAGGCTGGCCTTGGGCTCACTTTTGTAGCCCAGGCTGGTCTCAACCTCAACCAATCCTCTTGCCTCAGCCTCCCAAGTGCTGGGATTACAGGCGGGCACTACCACACCTGGCATAATTTCACATTTTTTTCAGTAAATAACTTATAGAGTGTGAGGGACAATAACATTTGCCTCATAAAAAATTTTAGCACTGCACTTTTTTTTTTTTTTGTGGAACTGGGGATTGAACTCAGGCCCTTGCCAGGCAAGCGCTTATTCTATTGAGCTATCTCCCCAACCCAGCACTGCACGTTAAATGAAAGTTTCATTTTACATTATAATAAAGAATCTGCTATGTGAAATGTGCTATTAAATGAATGTTACTTTTACCTCTAATAAATAAAAGTATCTATTAAACTGTGGACTCTTTGTGTCTTCCAAACCTTTCAGTTGTCTGGTAATAAACAAAAATATGTCCTGTTAAAAAAAAAATAATAAAATATTAATTTAGATACAAATTCTTATCATTCTTTTATGACATACAAGCTATAATAAAAGAAACTCACCCTTCAGCTGAATTCCTTGGACTGACCTACTCCATTATTCTAAATCATTTGAAAATAAAAGCATTTTTTTTTTTTTTTCTCATTTATGTATTTGGTACAGGGTGTCACTATGCAACCTGGACTCAGTGATCCTCTTGTCTCAGCATCCCCAGCACTGGGATTAGAGGTATGTACCACCACATCTGGACACAGTGGCTGGTGCAGCAAAAGGGACTGGGGATTCAACCCTGGTCCCTGTGCTTGCCAAAGTAGGCTCTCGCTGGCCCTAAAACTTCATTTTAGTAAAGCAAAAATAAAGGGTGTCCTTTCTATAAGTCTTTAGGCTTTCTCATTTTAAGAACAAAGTTCATATACTTCATTACTATTTTTTCTATAATTCTATAATATAATTCTATATATTTCTATATATTCTATAATATATATTCTATATATATACATATATATACATTCTATATATATTCTATATATATTCTATAATATATTCTATAATATTTCTATAATTTCTATAATTCTATAATTCTATAATAATTTCTCTCACTACCTTTACTTTCCATCTTGGAAAGTAACTATTTTATTTCTAAGGAGCTGAATTTGAGCCTTTCCATTACTAGTTCCTGTGCATAAACAGTAATTTCATCACTTAAGTTTACTTGTTATCTGACTTTAAGGCTTTATAAAACAAAGGCAACAGATTAGTCTGTTTACTTATTTATTCTTGGTTTGTTTTTTCAAATGAGATCTCACTTTGTAGTTCTAGCTGGCTTCAAACTTTGAATAATTCTCCTGCCTCAGCCTCCAGAGTGCTGGGATTATAGGTGTGTGCCACCACACTGAGCCAGCATCCTCAAGCATTCCAGGCAGAGATTGTACATGATACAATGAAAATTTTGACAGTGTGTTTTTCATGTTCATACTTGGGTTAGTTTTTCTGTTGTTGTTTCATTCTGTTCTATCTTGTTTGCAGTCCAGGGGTCAAACCCAAAGCCTCAAACATACTAGGCAACCACTTTACTCCTAAACTATCTTTAAATGACAACCTATAATCTTCATATATTTTTTTTAAAAAATGCATGTATGCTTGTAATGGCCAGCTCAGCCTGCCCTGGGAGTGGGGCTGGCACAGCATGTGGTGCCAGGGATCGAACTGAGGTCCCTGTGGTTGCCTAAGCTTGCCTAAGCAGGCACTTTAGACCACTGAGCCATCTTGCCAGCCCCAACCTATAATCTTTAAGTGACAAGAATTAATAACTCAATACTTGTTCATACAGGTAAGTTACACTATAAACATAAAAGTAAAATGATTCTGTAAAGGCTGTACTTACCTTAAGTTTATCATGGGAAGTATATGGAGCTTCTGGGGCATAGATTCGAAATATGTCAGCTAAACAACATGCTACAAGGAGACGCACATCCTTATTAGGGTTCCTGAGGAAGAATTCAGATGCAAGATGCAAGGCTAGTGGGAGATACTGCTGTTTTTCATCTTCTGAGTCCTGATCCATATCCATGAAAGTTTTCACTACCATCTGTATAAATATATATAAAAGAACAATATAATTAACTCATGAGACTTAGTAATCACTGTGGAAAAAGCACTATCTTCACTATGACATAAACTAGCCATCAATTACTACAAGAAGATTTAAAATCAAGTTTCTGTAAATCTTCAAGCTGGCAAAAAAAAACAAAAACAAAAACAAAAACAACTATTAAGTTCAGAGTACTCACTGTTTAGTGTGTAACACTGTACTTTCAAAAAATCTTAAAATTCTCTATCCATTTATTAAGATAAGGAAGGGGGCATTCCAGAATGTTGCCCAGGCTAGCTCTGAATTTATGGGCTCCAGTGAATGCTCCTACTTTAGCCTCCCAAGTATTTGGGAACACAGATATACTACAGCATATGGCTTTCACTATTCACTTACTATTTCTCCCAGTTAAAAGTTCTTTGTCCCATATACACCAGCAAATTAATTTGGTACTTGGTTAAATTACCAATTATGTATCCTTTACATTTTATAAGCAAAGCTGTTATGTAGGCTCCTTATAACTATTTGGATACTTAATGAGAGACTTGTATTTCACAATAGAAAGCCATGTTTTAAATATGCTCTATAGGGGTTACGGAGATAGCTCCATGGCACAAGTGCCTGGCTGGCAAGTGCAAGGTTGTGAGTTTGAACCCTCGTTACACACACACACACAATAAATAAATAAATAAATAAATAAATAAATAAATAAATAAATATGCTAGATAGTTGTACTTCAGATTAAAGTCTTTAATTATAAAGCTTAGGCATAGTGGCACTATACTACCTGGGAGGGGTGCTGCTGAATTCACCTGGGCTACACAATGAATTCAAGGCCCACTATGTAAGTGAGACCCTGTCTCAAAAAACCAAGTTATAAGGGCCAGCCAAATAGCTTAGGGGAATAAAGCACCTACAAGCAGGTACAGGGGCTGGGTTTAATCCCCAAGCCTGCCCCACCCTCCAGGGCACACTGAGACCACAGTTAAGACTGGGCATGGTGGCGCGTGCCTGTAATCCTAGCTCTTGAAAAGCTGTAAACAGGCAGATCACTACAAGTCTGGATCTAGTAGTGAGACTGTGACCCTGTAGACCCTCCCTGCCCTGAAAAAATTATAATTACAAATAACCTCGTTATTAGTAGCTATAATATCATCAAGTACATAGTTATTTAATTTTGAATTTTTTGAGGCTGGGAATCAAGCCAAAGTCCCTGCACATACAGTACGAGGCAAGTGCTCTACCATTATGTATCCCAGAGAGGAGGATGGATGGAAAACAGGGCAGAAGTAAAAACAGGCTAGGTGTGTTATGCACATGTATCAACACCCCACTAGTTATTATGCACTAATAAACACTGAAAAACCTACATCCCAACCTTACAAGGACACAATTTAGAATCAGCATTAACAAATCTGGCAATGAACAAAGCAGGGTGGCACATGCCTGTAACCCTAGCACTCGGTAGGTTGAAGCAAGAGGATCATTGCTAGTTTTAGACCAGCCTGTGCTACAAAGTGAGCTCAAGGCCAACCCTAAGAAAAGAAAAGGCATGACAGCATCTGCCTATAATCTAAGCACTTGAGAGGATAAGGCAGGTCTGCCATTTGCTTGAGAATGCTCTGGGATAGCCAGTAAATTCAAAGCCATCCTGAACTATATAATTTACTTGAAATGTGAAATCTTCATTTAAACTGAGAACTGACATTTTTTCCTATTGTATAGAAAGTTTAATAGCAGGACTTTTTATTTATTCCTTAAATATATAGAGAAATTCAGCTGAACAAAATAGAAATTGCAATGGAAATTTGAAAGTATTTTGAAGTGAAAGATAATGAAGATACCAACTACTAAAGTTTGTGTAATATAAGAGGAACAATAGGAAAACCTCAATGATCTATATTTTCATCTCATTAAGAAAATAAAGAAAAGAGAAAGGGAAAAGAAAAATCAAGAATAAACACTAATGAACTGGAAAATAATTTATATAAAACAGAAAAACAACACTAATAAAATAAAATAGAATTTTTGCAAGAATAAATCAAGAAAAATTGAAGCCAAGCATGATGGCACATGCTTATAATCACTGCTACTCAGATAATCAAGGCCAGAAGACCACAAGTTTAAAAATAGCTTAGACAACTTAGTAAGACACTGTCTCAAAGTACAAAGGAATGAGGATATAACTCAGTGGTAGAGCACTTGCCTAGCATGTGTAAAGCCCATGTGTTCAATCCCCAGTATGACCAAAATAGGTAAAAAGAAAAGTCACAACTAAGCTCAGAGATAACAGAATGAGGGGCCCGGCAGGATGGCTCAGTGGTCTAAAGTGCCTGCTAAGGAAAGCTTAGGCAGCTGCAGGGACCGCGCTTCAATCCCCGGCACCACATGCTGCGCCAGCCCTGTCCTCAGGGCAGGCTGAGCCGGCCATAAAAATAAATGAATAAACAGAGATAACAGAATGAGACTTCATTATACATCCTAATATTAAATACCTTAGGAGAAAGAAAATCTGTAACATGACACACAACATTCAGATAGTCCTAAATGTATGGAAAGTGAATCTGAAATTTAAAACAAAAAACCTTCCTACAATGAAATCTGCAAGGCTTGACGACTTCACTGGAGAAGTCTCAAACTAGACATATAGATAAGCGCATATGCCATTAGCTCCTCTGCTAATCATATCAAGCCCTTCTATGCCATTCTGCTCATACAGCTAAAGCTCTTAGGTCAGAAATGCGGTCACTGGTTGTCTTTGTTACTTTTCTTGTTGCTGAGATAAAATACCCAACACCCACAAGTTAAGGGAGTAAAGGTGCATTTAGCTCACAGTTTGTAGTTGGCTGGCTCCAACGCAGAGTGGTACATGGCAGAGGGGCTTTGCAGAGGAAAAATAGTTCACTGCAGGCAGAAGCAAGCAAAAGTAAGCAAGGAATGACTACAGCTATCTGTATCCTTTATATCTTAGCCTATCTACTCAGGGTAGGCAACACTGACACCCTAAATCCCAGTTCTCTTGATCTTGGCATTGTACCACAAATTAACCCTAGTGTCACACACTCTAGATCCAGGCACCTCTAACATAGCCCCACCTATGACAGTTTGAAGCTTTGGGGGACATTCAGGCACAAGGCATAATCCTGGTTATTAAAATTCTATCTCTAGCCGGGCGTGGTGGCGCACGCCTGTAATCCCAGCACTTGGGAGGCTGAGGCAGGAGGATCGGTGTGAGTTCGAGACCAGCCTGGGTTACAAAAGTGAGCTCAAGGCCAGCCTGAACTGCATAGTGAGACCCTGTCTCAAAAAGACAAAAAAAAAAAAAAAAAAAAAAAAAAAAAATTCTATCTCTAAAGTATAAATATCCCTGGTAATACTGTTTAAGCTTTATGTCTTAGTTATCCACTAACCTGAAATATTGATCAAGTATGAAAAAATATGGACAAGTATGACTCAAGTGATCAGATGAGGATGACTAAGTCATTGTCACATGGAAGCCTAAATATATACAATAGGAATAGCACCTTAAGAAAATGCAATTTTTTGGGGCCCAGCGGGATGGATCAGTGGTCTAAAGCACCTGCTTGGGAAAGCTTGGGTGGCTTCAGGGACCGCAGTTTGATCCCCGGCACCACATGCTGTGCCAGCCCTGCCCTCATGGCAGGCTGAGCAGGCCATAAAAATGAGTGAATAAACAAATAAAGGTTCTGAAACAAGAAAAAAATAAATAAATAAAATAAAAAATTCCTAAAAAAAAAGAAAATGCAATTTTTAAAAAAATCAAAATTCTATTCATAAATAGTATGGGAGAAAAGGTAATAGACAGAGGGAAAAAATGTGAAAAAATTTTACACTGGAGAACGCAGCATCTCTCTGTACTACTCTTTAATGTTTCTTAAAAGTCTCCAATTAGGACCAGCCAGATAGCTCACTGGATTAAAGTACCTGCTTAGGCAGACTCAGGGAGGGGGTTTGATCCCCAGCATGCTGTGCTTATGCTGGCTTGGCCTGGCTCATGTCTATAATTATATAAAAATGAAAAAAAAACAAAAACATTTACCACATGATCTGGGACAAACACACATGTATCAATAACCAAAATAAAAATTCTACCAAGTAAGACATCTCTTTTTAGAAGGTAACTGATCCATGCATGGTGGTGCACACCTGCAACCTTAATACTTGAGAGGCTGAGGCAGAAGGATTGCTGTGAGTATGAGGCCAGCATGGGCTAACACAGTGAATTCAAATCCAGCCTGCACTATGCAGTGAAGCCCTATCTTAAAAAGACAAAAACTTAAGTAAGCCTGGTATGGTGGCACACACCTGCAATCCCAGCACTAGGGAGGCTGAGGCAGGAGGATCACTCTAGGAGTAAGACCATGGGGGGGGGGGGCTGTAAAGTGAGTTCAAGGCCAGGCTAAACTGCAATAGTGAAAGCCTGTCTCAAAAAGACCAAAAAAAAAAAAAAAAAAAGGACACAAGCCCAGGGTTATAGCTTGTGTCTCAATGTCCCCCAAAGCTTCAAATTGTCATAGATGGGGGTAAAGAGGGGCAGAATATAGCTTAACAACTTGCCTGTCTGTCAAGTGAGGTTCTACATTCAATTCCTGGTACATGCCCACCCAAAAATTAAGTGATGATGAAATGGGACTATGTATTATTATTTTTAAATTTTTTTTTTTCTTGTTTCAGAACCTTTATTTGTTTATTCACTCATTTTTATGGCCGGCTCAGCCTGCCCTGAGGGCAGGGCTGGCGCAGCATGTGGTGCTGGGGATCAAACCGCGGTCCCTGAAGCTGCCCAAGCTTTTCCAAGCAGGCGCCTTAGACCACTGAGCCATCCCGCCAGGCCCCTATTTTTTTTTAACTTTATATTCATTCATCTATTTATATCATGGCCGGCTCAGCTTGTCCTGGGGGTAGGGCTGGCACAGTATGTAGTTCTGGGGATCGGACCACTTCATACAGAAATGTTAACTATGAAAATTCATAAAATATTCTTTATTGTTTTTGCTTTTTAATACGGTCTTGTTATGTAGTTCCAGCTGGCCTGAAATTATGTAGCCTAGGTTGGCTTACAACTCAATACTCCTGCTTCAGGCTCTCCAGTGCTAGGATTACAGAAAATATTATAATTCTATTTTAATATCACAGTGAATACTAAATCAGAATTATTTTTATCTTCTATATAGATTTTGTCAGGAAAATAATTTGTATTGCCAGGCATGGTGGCACATGCCTGTAATCCCAATACCTGGGAGACTCAGGCAGGAGGATCATGTGAGTTCGGAAACCAGCCTCATCTACAAAGTGAGCTGAAGGGAAACTAAATTACATAGTGAGACCCTGTCTCAAAAATGACCAAAAGATAAAAAAAAAAAAAAAAAAAGAATGTATTATTTTTGTTAATGCCGTTACTTAAAACAGTAACTGCAGCTGGGAGTGCTAATGTGTATCTGTAGGCTGAGGCTGCAGGATCTTTGAATTCAAAACCAGCCTGGGCTACATAATGAGTTCAAGGCCAGCCTGACCTGCGTAGCTTAGGCCCTGTCATACACACAAAAAAATATTTTAAAGAAGGAAATTGTGTGTGGTGATAATTGCAGCACTCAAAATAGAAGAGGACTGGGAATTTTCCCAGAAGAACTGAAAACATCGTATCATAGTGATATCTGTGCACCTATGTTCATAGCAACACAATTTGTGATAGCCAAATCTTGGAAACAACCAAAATGCCCATCATCTGAAGAATGGTTGAAAAAGATGTGGTATTTTCATACAATGGAATATTACCCATAAAGAAAGATAAACTAGAAGACTTCATAAATAAGTACATGTATCTTGAACATATAATCATAGTGAAATAGACCAGATCTACATATGTAAATATTGTATAGTCTCCCTAGAGTAAGAACTCAAAAGAAGAAATAAAAATGGAAAGTCAAATACTATGGGAATGCTCTGAATTGATTACAGATTCATACATATGACACACAACATTCTGGCCTTTAAGTTGGACTCATGATTTGACTTGAATTTTGGAATACTGTTTTGAAATATTTAATTTTAATTAATATTTAAGTAATTTTCTGAATATTATTTAATTATAATTTCTGTTTCACAACTCATACTGTATCTTGACTTATAATCTACTTATATGGCATATATGATACTTTTCTCCTAGTATTAGAAATGTTAAAAAGAAACATATATATATATATATATATATATATATATATATATATATGCATACATAAGAGAGTTAGGATATATAGGATAGATATACAGCTCCTTTGTCTTAGTTCGCTGAGAATAAAAGTTTGTAATAGTGTTTAGACAGATATCAGATTTGCATCTTGTCCTCTGAATAACTACTATGAAGACAACAATATGTATGGTATTAATTATTGTAACCATCCCACTTGTTTTCAAACTGTTTCATTGCTGTTTTACCTTTTTTATCATTAAAAAAAAGTGGAGAGGTGGTATAAAAAGTTATGAAAACCGCCGGGCGTGGTGGCTCACGCCTGTAATCCCAGCACTCGGGAGGCTGAGGCAGGAGGATTGGTGTGAGTTCAAGACCAGCCTGGGCTACAAAAGTGAGCGCAGGACCAGCCTCAACTGCATAGCGAGACCCTGTCTCAAAAAGACCAAAAAAAAAAAAAAAGTTATGAAAACCTTTAATGGCAGCTGTGCCTAATGGCATGAAACAAGTAAAAATAAAAACAGGATCGGCGAGAAGAATGGACCACTTGGGGCCCGGCAGGATGGCTCAGTGGTCTAAAGCACCTGCTTAGGAAAGCTTAGGCGGCTGCAGGGACCGCGGTTCAATCCCCGGCACCACATGCTGCACCAGCCCTGCCCTCGGGGCAGGCTGAGCCGGCCATAAAAATAAATGAATAAACAAACAAACAAAAGTTCTGAAACAAGAAAAAAAAAAAATATTAAAAAAAAAAAAAAAAAAGAATGGACCACTTAACAGGTTGGTAAGATATCCTTGGCAAGTAGTTTATAGCTTACTGAAGCAGTTGTGTTTTGCTTTGTTTTTTTTTTTGTAACTTTCATGATTCAGGGGAAAAGCTTTACATTTTCATAACTTGTACCTCTTGGATGTTCAGAGGATGAATGTACATACTTACTTGCTTCTTGTTTTCTTTATCATGGTGCACTGGAGGCAAATACACTGAGTATATGGTTCATTAGAGACAGCTTTTGTAATCATGTGTTTACAAGCATGCATTTCACATGGTAAAAACAGAAGGGGGTGGGGAGATAGCTCAGCGGATCAAGTGCCTGCTTGACAAACACAAGGTCCTGAGCTTGATCCCTAGTATTAAAAAACACAGAGGCAATAGAATCACTGAGTTCAAGGCCAGCCTGAACTAAACTTAGTGAGATCTTGTCTCAAAACAGCAAAGTGAAGTGGGACCTAAAAATGGTGAAAACAGACCACTTAAGAACCTACAAAAAAATAATTTGCAATGAAATGAAAGTTGAAATTTGAAAAGTAAACTTCAAAAAATCTTTAGAAGATAAGGAGATTATCTTCATATAAGGACATCTTAAATGAAAACACAAAAATGCTAACTATAAAGATTGGGTTTTTATATAAAACTAAATGTGCTCACAGCCAGGCATGGTGGCACACACCTGTAATCCCACCACTTACGAGGCTGAGACAGGAGGATCAGTGTAAATTCAAGACCAGCCTGGGCTACAAAAGTGAGCTAAAGGCCAGCCTGAACTGCATAGCGAGACCTTACCTCAAAAAGACAAAAATAAATAAATAAAATAAAAAATAAATGTACTCACCAAAAGACATTCTGTACTCAGAAGTTTTAAAGACATGCCACTGAAGCACACATCTGTTAAAAAGTAACTAGCAAACACTCAGTCTAATATATGAAATACTTTTTTTTTAATTTAATTTTTTTTTTTTTTCTTGTTTCAGAACTTTTGTTTATTCACTCATTTTTGTGGCAGGCTCAGCCCGCCCAGAGGGCAGGGCTGGCACAGCATGTGGTGCCGGGGAAGGAACCGCGATCCCTGAAGCCACCCAAGCTTTCCCAAGCAGGCGCTTTAGACCACTGAGCCATCCCACCAGGCCCCATATGAAATACTTAAAAAGAAAATTCCACTGAAAACAGATATATAACTTCTTACTAGGTATCTGATGAATATTCAACATTCAAACAACCAATAAAAAGGGTTAAATTTCATCAGTGGTAAAAAAATACCAAGTGAGCTCTGTAATGATGCATGCCTGTAATCCCAGCACTCAGGAGGCCCATGCTAGAAGGTACTACTGTGAGGTCAAGGCCAGCCTGACCAGAGAGACCTTGTCTCAAAAAACACCACCACTGCTGCTACAAAAAAAAAGAAAAAGAAAATTGACATTTCAATAATGAGTTCTAAATGTTCAAAAAACCTACTTTGTTTGAGTTAAATATTTTACAAACTTTTAAGATTTGTTGGCTGAACCTAGAACTGTTTCTGGCTTGACAAGTATGGTTAAAGGCAATGTAAATATTTGTACTCAGCTTGTTTTAATGATGGCCTTTTTCCTCTAATGAATTTTCAGCTTTTAATATATTCTGGCTATAACCCTTTATTAGACAGGTTCACAAATATCTCCCAGAACATCATTTTTCTTTCTTTTTTTTTTTTTTTTTAATTTTTCTTTCTTCTTTCAAAACTTTTGTTTGTTTATTTATTTATTTATTTATTAATGGCTGGCTCAGCCTGCCCTGAGGGCAGGGCTGGTGTAGCATGTGGTGCAGGGGATCGAACTGCGGTCTCTGCAGCCGCCTATAAGCGCTTTACACCACTGAGCCATCCTGCCGGGCCCCCATCATTTTTCTTTTAAGTTTAATAGTACAAGCCAATTTAACTGAAGTCTTAAGTTTAATTTGCCTGTTTTCTTTCTTTCTTTCTTTCCTTCTTTCTCTCTTTCTTTCTTTCTTTCTCTCTTTCTTTCTTTCTTTTCTTTCTTTCTTTCTTTCTTTCTTTCTTTCTTTCTTTCTTTCTTTTATGGTTTGGGCTTTGTATGTATGTGAACTGTCCAAATCAGTATTAAAAAGATTTAAACAGTTTCCCCCCTTCCCCTGGCCCAAAAGATTTGAACACTTTACAAAAGAAAGGTAAGGGTCAGGGAGACAGCTCAGTAGAATAAGCACTTGCCTGGCAAGCACAGGATCCTGAATTCAATCCCCAGTACTAAAAAAAAGAAAAGAAAAATACACTCTCTTAAAAAAATAATAATAATACACACACACACACACATATATATATGGGTATTTAAGAACCTAAAATGGTGTAACTATTTTTTTTTTTTTTTTTTTTTTTGTGGGACCAGGGTTCGAACTCACGACCTCGCACTTGCCCAGCAGGCACTTGTGCCTCGGAGCTATCTCCCCAGCCCGATTTTTTGATACTTTTAAAAAGGTAAAGAAAGATACACTTGACATTTAAACAAAAAAGAAAAATTTCCTGTCCTAAAAGCAACAGGGTGCTTTGTTAATTTCCTCATTGATAAGTCAGAATACCAGACACCCAAAGTTTTAAAGGAGGCAAGATTTATTTAGGCTTTTTTACCAAGATGGTGCCAAAGGCAAAGAAAGACCCTACCACTCCCAAAGCTGAGGCCAAAGCAAAAGCTTTGAAGGCCAAGAAGGCTATGCTGAAAGGCATGCACAGCCACAAAAAGAAGATACGAACGTCACTCACCTTCCACTGTCCCAAGACACTATGACTCCAGAGGCAGCCCAAATACCCCCAGAAGAGCACCCCCCAAGAGAAACAAGCTTGACCACAATGTCATCATCAAGCTCCCCTGACCACAGAGTCAGTCATGAAAAAGACTGAGGTCAACACCACACTCATGCTCATTGTGGATGTCAAAGCCAATAAGCACCAAATCAAATAAGCTGTAAAGAAGCTCTGTTACATCGATGTTCCCAAGGTCAATACCCTAATCAGGCCTGATGGAGAGAAGAAAGCATATGTTCGACTGGCTCCCAGTTATGATGCATTGGGATGTTGCCAACAAAACTGGGATCATCTAAACTGAGTTCAGGGGCCGGTGAGAACGCTCAAAAGTGTAAAGCTCCTGCTTAGGCAGCTGCAGGGACTCCAGTTTAATCCCCAGCACCACATGCTTCATCAGCCTTACCCCCAAGGCAGGTTTAGCCAGCCATAACATACATACATACAAACAAACATACATACATTCATTCATAAATAATTATTAAATGAGATGAATCATTTAAGAAAATATAAATAAATGAACTGTCCAGCTGGCTAATCCTAAATATATAACTTTTTTCCCAGAAAAATAAATTTTATTTGGCTTGAAGTTTATACAAGTTTTAGTCCATAGTTGGCTAACTCCAAAGCAGAACAGCATGGCCAAAAGATATTGCAGAGGAGAAATAATAGTTCATGGCACAGCAGTACACATGAAAAGCAACAAGCAGCAAGCAGCAAGCAAGGCTTCTGTACTTTTATTCCAACCAGGCTACAAGTTTACTTACTGGATGGATGGTGCCATCAACACCCAGGGAGGACTTCCTATTATCCACACCCAGCATCATGCTAAACAAATTAGTGGACTAATTTAGTCATCAGACCCTTTATCTATATTCACATATTCTAGATCCAGCCATCTCTGAAAAGGCCTAGCTATGAGGCTTTAGAGGAACAGCTAGATACACATCATGACGTGGGGTCTGATTATGTTGGTAAGGCTGGTCCTAAACTTATGTCTAGCATGATGTTTCTGCTGGTGCTTCCTGAGAAGCTGAGACTATAGACTTGAATCACTGGGCCTATCTACTTAAGTGGTTTTTTTTGTTGTTGTTTTGTTTTTTTTTAAAGGAGAATATACCTTGTCTCTCCAGGCCATTACCATTCTTTAACCTGCTGAAGTGCCTGCTGAAGCAGTCAGGGTTTGATCCCCTGGCATGCCATGCCATCCCCTCTACTTCCCACCCCCATCCCTCCCTAGGGCAAACTGAGAGGGTGACTGAGACTGGGCATAGTAGCACACGCTTATAATCCCATAATCCCAGTGCATGGGAGGCTGAAAACAAAAGAGAATCATTGTGAGTCCAATCTATGTAATGAGAAACTTTAGATCTTGTCCTAAATACAGAAAAAAAAAAAAAAAAAAGATAAACATATTATGGCACCGGGCCTGGTGGCACACACCTGTAATCCCAGCACTTGGGAGGCTGAGGCAGGAGGATTGGTCCAAGTTTGAGACCAGCCTGGGCTACCAAAGTGAGCTCAAGGCCAGCCTGAACTGCATAATGAGATCCTGTCTCAAAAAGACAAAAATAAATAATAATAATAATAATAATAATAATAATAATAATAATGATGATGATGATGATGATGATGATGAATAAAATTAAAAAAATAAATAAAAAGGAGGAAACTTTAAAGGGTGACAAATGTATGTGCCATCCGGAGGTGGCAATGCCAATGATGAATATGTGTCAAATTTGTCGCAAAGTATAAGCAATTCTTTAACATCAAATGGATGAGTGCCCTACATTCCAATTCAGTTGACATTAACTATCTGTAGTATAGACTTCACAAGTTTTGGTTAAAAGGCAAAGATCTTTATAATATTTTACCTACTTCAGATGCCTTTAGAGATCACTGTACTTCTAACTGACTACATATAATTCTAAGTCATCTCCGGTTCAAAATGCACTAAAAGGTCCAGCCAAATAGCTCAGTGGATTAAATCACCTGCAAGCAGCCACAGGGGCTGGGATTCCATCTCTAGGCCTGCGGTGCTGGGCTGAGACAGCACGCAATTCAAACTGGACATGATGGCACATGCCTGCAATCCCAACTCTTAGGAAGCTATATACTCACTATGAGTTACAGTAGTGAGACCCTGAATACCATGTAGGCCCCTTCCCTAAAAAAAATAATAAAAATGAAAACTAAAATGCACTAGAATGAGCCATGGATACTAATAAAAAATTATACATGTAATTATTTTATTATAAAGAATATTAACCACCATGGAAATTCCAAAAGGTTTTGATGTTCTGTGCCAGGTAGACAATTAGATCAAATAGTATTCTTAAATATACCTATTCTGTTGTATTTTAATTATACTAAATTACCCAGGTATGGCAGCATATGCCTGTAATTCCAGCACTCAGGAGGCTGAGGCAGGAGGATTGCTGTAAGTTTGAGGCCAACTTGGACTGAAACAACAGTGAATTCAAAACCAGCCTGAACTGCACAGTGAGACCCTCTCTACAAACAAACACCCAAAAGAATTATACCAAAATGAGAGCTGGGAGGTGACACATCTCTAATCCTAGCACTTGGGAGGCTGAGTCAGGAGGATCAATGTGAGTTCAAGACCAGCCCCAGGTTATAAAACTGAGCTCAAGGCCAGCTTGAATTGCATAGCAAGACTCTGTCTCAAAAAGGAGAAAAAAAAAAAAAAAAAAAAAAAGAATTATACCAAAATAAACCTATTGTCTAAAGTCATGGCCTTCAGGCACGAACATAAACTAAAAGAGTGTTATCCTCACTGTTAAAAATTTAATCTTTTGGGGCTGGTGAGATAGCTCAGCAACTTAAAATGCTTGCTTAGGCAAACTTAGGCAACTGTAGGGACCAAGGTTCAATCCCCAGCACCACATGTTGTGCCAGCCCAGGCTCCAGGGCAGGCTGAGCTGGCCATACATAAAGTTCTTTTTTTTTTTTAATTAATCTTTTCTAAATCCTACACAGAAAATAAGAATTCTCATTTAGTATTACTTGGAACATACAATACAACCCACTCTAGTCTCAGTTAAGTGGGAGCTCCAGCCAACAAAAAACAATTTCATTACGTCTGTATTCTAAAGGAGCTTGTACATATACAACTGAATATGCAGGAAAAGGGTGACTGTACTAATGCTCTTTACAAAAGCCAAATTAAAAAAAAGAGAAAAATGTCCAAGAAAAAAGAAATGGGTAAGTAGTGCAATGGAGTACAACAAAAATAATTTTTAAAAGGTCTAAAAAGGTTCAAATGTAATATTGAAAAAAAGACAATACAAGGAACAACACAGTATGATTCCATTCACATAAAATTTAAAAAACTAAAAGTAAACCTTTTTTAGAGATATAAGCAATACCATACACAATGGTAAAACACTGGACATTTTTAAGATTGGGAAAAAGACAAGACTGCTCTCACCACTTTTAGCCTAAAAAATAATACAGGTGTGTCTGTGTGGGGAGTGTTAAAATTATCTCTATTGGTAGATGTAATGCTCCATAGAAAAACTCCTAAGAAACCCAGCAAAAACTATCAGAACTAGAAAGTAATTTTAGCTCAGCTGCTGTATACAAGTTAATATGAAAAATGTACTTTTACATACTTGGCACAAACACTCTAAAAGAGAAATTAAAATAATTCTACTTAATTTTTTGTTTGTTTGTTTGTTTATTTATTTATTTATTTATTTTCTTTTTGAGACAGGGTCTCGCTATGCAGTTCAGGCTGGCCTTGAGCCCACTTTTGTAGCCCAGGCTGGTCTCGAACTCACACTGATCCTCCTACCTCAGCCTCCCGAATGCTGGGATTACAGGAATGCACCACCATGCCCAGCTATTCTACTTAAATTTTAAAAATCTTCGTAATTTAATGAACTTGAAAATGTACACTCAAAAAAGGCAGGCCTGGTGGCGTACGCCTGTAATTCCAGCACTTGGGAGGTTGAGGCAGGAGGATCAGTGTGAGTGGGAGACCAGCCTGGGCTACAAAAGTGAGTTCAAGGCCAGCCTGAGCTGCATAGCGAGACCTTGTCTTAAAAAGACAAAAATAAATAAATAAATAAATAAAAATAAAAAAGACCAGCCTGGGCTATAAAAGTGAGCTCAAGGCCACTCTAAACTGCTTAGCTGGGGCCCGGCAGGATGGCTCAGTGGTCTAAAGCGCCTGCTTGGGAAAGCTTGGGCGGCTTCAGGGACCACAGTTCAATCCCCCAGCACCACATGCTGCACCAGCCCTGCCCTCGGGGCGGGCTGAGCCGGCCACGAAAATAAGTGAATAAACAAATAAAGAAAAAAAAAAAATTAAAATAAATGAATAAATAAATTTTTTTAAAAAAATGTACACTCATAACCATAAAGCATCCTTGAAATAAAGATCCAAATAAATAGAAAAGCGTATCATAATTAAAAAAGAGAAAAAGCCGGGCATGGTGGTGCACGCCTGTAATCCCAGCACTTGGGAGGCTGAGGCAGGAGAATTGATGTGAGTTCCAGAGTAGCCTGGACTACAAAAGTGAGCTCAAGGCCAACCTAAACTGCATCCCTGTCTCAAAAAGACAAACAAACAAAAAGATGATAATGCTCCTAAAATTTACCGGGTCAATATAATTGTCATTGAATTCTAAACTGATTTCTTTGTGCAAATTGAAAAGCTGGATCTAAAATCCACGCAGAATTGCAAGGAACTCAAAATTGCTAAAACAATTAAAAGAAAAACAGTAGAGAAATTCACACTTTCTGATTTCAAAACTTACATAGTAAAAAAACTAGTATGATAAAAGGCCAGACCTAGTTCAATGTAAAGAGTCCAGAAATGTCTTACATCAATATAAAATTGTGTCCGAAAGGATGTTAAGACATTTGTTGAAAGCCTTTTCAACAAATGGTATGGAAAACACTGACTATCCACAGGTAAAAGACTGAAATCAGGATTCCTACAAAATAAACATATATTTAAAACTTGATCAAAACTTAAATATAAGAGTTAAAAGTTTCAAACTATTGAATGTTAGAAAAGTGTACATAAAAAAAAAAGAAAAGTGTATATAACTTTTTGTGACCTTAGTTTAGGCAATGATTTCTTAGCTATGATAATGAAAGTGTAAGCAACAAAATAAAGAGAAACTGGATTTTTGTCAATAAAGTAAAAAGAACTGAAGAATGAGGGAAATTTAGAAAATCGTATTTATCTAATAAGAATATAATAATATATAAGAAACTCTTACAACTCAATAATACAAAGATGAAACCATCCAATTAAAAATGGTCAGAGGCTGAGGCAGGAGGATTGGTGCGAGTTCGAGACCAGCCTGGGCTACAAAAGTGAGCTCAGGACCAGCCTCAACTGCATAGTGAGACCCTGTCTCAAAAAGGGAAAAAAAAAAAAAAAAAAAATGGTCAGGAAGGGGCCTGGCAGGATGGCTCAGTGGTCTAAAGCGCCTGCAGGCGGCTGCAGGGACCAGGTTCAACCCCCAGCACCACATGCTGCGCCGGCCCTGCCCTCAGGGCAGGCTGAACCAGCCATAAAAATAAACAAACAAAAGTTCTGCAACAAGAATAAATAAAATTAAAGAAAAAAATGGTCAGAAAATGTGAACAGACACTTTTCCAAGGAAGATACATGATTGGTTAATAAACATCTGAAAAATATCATCAGTATTATTAATTACCAGGAGAAAGCAAATTGAAACCTCAGTAAGATGCCACTTTCCACTGACAACGATAGCTAGAACCAAAAAGTCAAACAAGGGGCTAGTGAGATAGCTCAGTGGTCTAAACCACCTGCTTAGGCAAGCTTAGGCAACTCCAGGAACCGCAGTTCAATTCCTGGCATTACATGTTGTGCAAGCCCCACACCCCAGGGCAGGCTGAGCCAGTCACAAAATAATTAAAATTAAACTAAAAAAACAAAAAAAGCCGGGTGTGGTGGCTCACGCCTGTAATCCCAGCACTCGGGAGGCTGAGGCAGGAGGATTGGTGCAAGTTCAAGACCAGCCTGGGCTACAAAAGTGAACTCAAGGCCAGCCTCAACTGCATAGCGAGACCCTGTCTCAAAAAGACA